>JXCR01139310.1:23854-40367 GCA_002079205.1 Phalaenopsis hybrid cultivar
ATTTTTGGAATAAATGTTTCTAACGTCAACATGACATAAATTGTGCAACAGAGGTCAAATAAAAATGGAGGACATATCAATCTCTCCTTTAAAATAATATCCCATTAAATTAAATGCAAGTTCAGGCCTTCAATAAATGCAAGTGATGTGACTACTAAGAATCTTAGATCTATAATTATTTAATATGGTGCAATGACATGAATGGCAAACAATTTCAAAAGTTTGACTGGTCAATAGCAATATATGAAGTAAACTAGGCAAAAGTTGTTTATAACTTAAAAAATAAAATAAAAACCTCCAAAATAAATTATGAAACTTTTACTAATGGCATCATAGTGTACAATTACATACACAGAAGAATTCAAACTCTTATTGCTCAGAAAATTATTCAATCTAAGTGATAGCTTTCATGAAAAAAATTGTTGCATGTTGATAGCTCTAGAATTTTAAAGCTAAGAGGACCCCAAGTCCTTAGGAAAACCCTTTGATCCAACATTATTAAAGATGTTTATTTGTCCATTCACAATAAGGTTGATCTCGTACTAAATCTTACGATGAGTAGATATGGACCATATAAGATTTCCTTAAACCCATGTGACATTATCTTAGATATTCAACGGGTAGAAGAAAATGTACCCGTGTCGTATGTTTATAAAGTATAGTAGTTATAAAGTCACTAATCCAGAAGTTATTCTGCGAAGAGACCTTTAAAGAGAGAAATAGGAGAATGAGTGATCCCGAAACACACACAGACACAAACTGAGTTTTAAATTGGCTCAATAGAAATTGTATAGATATTATATGGTATATGAAGAAGTTTCAATATATATGTAATAAGAACAAAAGTGAGTTCTCTGAAAGTTGGCTCATCCCTAAAAAGAAATTAAGTAAATGAGATTTATAGTCAGGAGAAGTATATTAAGATGACTTGAAAAGAGTAATAGCATATTCAAACTAAGTTGGACTCATCCCAAGGAAAAAAAAACATGTAAATGTGAATTTATGTGTGAATATATGATTAGGAGAAGTATACCAAGAAGCCTTGGAAAGAGTAACAACATAATCAAAATAGAAAAGAAAAGCGAAAGAGAATTAAATAGAAGAAATAGTAGTTCTAGTTAGTTCTTCTCTTCTTCATTGTCTAGAGAAAGTTTAGCACTGAAAGTCTCCAATCTTTAATTGAGTTAATAGTATAGGTGTATGCATATTTTATTGTTATCTCCAATTATGATTAACTAGTTCTCTGCAATTTCAGGTGAGCTTTAATAGGTTCCATCACCACATGTGAACTTTAGGTGTCAGCAACATGTGGGAGAGTAGGTGAGGAAGCAGCATACATCACATGAGACGGGGCGGCAACGGGTGTGGGAGCAAGTGTCGCAGAAGAGCTGACAACAATGGGTGCAGGAGGTGCCACAAGAGGCGCCGCAGCGGGTGGTGAGGGAGGAGGTGCGATAGGGGGTGTAGCAGTAGCAGGTGGGGGAAGTGATGCCAGAGGAGATGCAACGCTATGGAAGCATCAACAGGAGCACACTGGATTACACAACACTAGGGAGCAACTCTAAAAGTAATTCTCATATTATGTTAAATACCCCCTCAATCTTAGATATATCTAAAAGCTAACTTAAGCACACGATACTAGGTCTAGAGCCATGACGCTGTGTAGGGTATTGTAAGCACCAAGCTATGTGCAACATTATTGTTTCAAACACATTGAATGGATGAAGTTTCCAATGGATGTTTGGAAATATGAAAAGTTGCTTCAGCATGGAATAAGATCTAAAAATATTTAAATTGTAGTCCACAATAATTTATATAAAAATTAATGCCAAAACACGGACCCTTAATAACCTTCAATTTTTACATACATATCATTGAACTCTTATGTATATACATACTTAACACCAAAATTTCAATTTTTACTTGCATATCACATCACCTATATTGATATATATTACATATCACTAAATTCTTATGTATATGCACACCTAACTCCTAAACTTCAATTTTTATACACATACCACTGCACTTTTATGTAGATTCTTACCTAACACCATAACTTCAATTTTTATATACATACCACATTACTTATGCATTTCATACATCTAACACATAAATATCAATTTTTATATGAATACCACATATGAATGGAAATAATAGCGCAAATAGGCTTACATTTTTCAATGCTTTCTGATAGGAGCAGAGCTGAAGGATGAGGAGAGTTTCGGTGGTCTTTGTAAGCATGATCTGGTCGTTCCCTCCCCAGCTAGCTCTAATGGCGACTATATTACGAAGTTCTGTCCTGGAAGGCGATGGTTTTTAGTGAAGCCTTAAGGGAGGAGAAGAGGGAGAGGGGCAAGGGAGCTTTAGAGGTTTTGGGAAGATGTGGAGACCGAGAGACAAAGCACGAAAAAATAAAATTTAAGTGGGCAGGATGGATAAATCTCCTCATAATTAATTTCTCTATATTTTTTTATGTTTGAAAAGTAGTTGTTGAATTAGAATTTGTCTTTGAGTCATCCCCAAAGAATAGAGCTTAGGAGAAGCAGAGAGAGAGAGAGAGAGTGGGTGAGAGAGAGAGAGAGAGGTAGTTTCAATATTGGGTCTACAATGTCAATGAACAGTAAAAATTAATCCATCTCTTTTACAATAAAGACTTCTCTTATTCATAGTAATCTTAATTAACACATTAACTGACATTTTTACCCCTCATTCAAATGGGGCTCGCAACGATCAGCTAGTGATTAACCATCCTCTAGTTGCCTTTTGTCTCAGTCAAACGTCATCAGAAGATTTTGCTTATAGTTGGATAATTGATTTCTATGCGAGGTGGTTCCATATGAAGACACTTGTGATGATGAATCTTTCTTCAAGATAACTTGCATATCGGGCAAATTCCAATATCGGGTTGACATCTCCTATTATGAGTCAAATATTAAAGGTTCAAAGATCCTTCTGATGAATCCTCTGATGGGTAGGTCGATAGCCTCTGCTTGATCAACCTGGCTCAGTCGTCTAAGTGGGTGTCACAACTTCCTTCCTAAGGATCTCCCTTCATCATATTTCCTTCTTTGAGGTCATTGGATTGCTGCAAGTTCAACATTAACATCATCTCCTATTATAATTTTAATTAATGACTCAATGATTGGACTTCCTCGATTTCTGAGATTTTGATTTCTATAAATAGAGCAATGGGAAGCTTTTCATACCCATTTCAATTTGCACACTTCTCCATTTAAACAACTCACCTCTCGTTTCTTTTCTTGGTTCTACCATGGACAAGTTCATGAAGTCCAGAGCCAACATTTCCACAAAAGATTGATTCACTTTGTGTTTGCGAAAGCGAAAGGATGGGATGGCCCAAAGGGCGAGAGGAGGAATAGACTTGTTGTGAAGAGGAAGAAGCCTTCACTGTAGGATCAAATGGGTTTGTCTGATTAACACCTAGACAGCTTGTCAAAAGATGTTCAGTCGACCGACTTATGTATAGCTCGTATGATCAAATTCTTTTTAGGTTGGCTCTTCGAGTTAAATTGTCATGAGCTTGAGCTAGCTCATTCATTACTCATTTGGTCTGATCTTTTCCTAGTTGGATAATTCCTCTAGAAGTTACAAACTTCTTCAACCTATCAGACTTAATCAAATATTTGATCAAGCTTTAGAGGAGTTGGCACTCCTTCGTATTGTGGCTATGGTCATGATAATATTCACAATACTTATTTGGGTCTCAATGATGAGCTTTGATTTTGATTGAATTTTCTTTCTTAAAGCAATCTTTTCTTTGAATGAATTATAAATTTTGGTCATTTAGACACTTAAAGGAGTTGGCTAGGGGATCCTATGGGTAGATGGTAGTTGCTCCATGTATAGGTCCGACTGTTGTTCAAGGTATTGGGCTTGATCTCTCTAACAATAAGTTTCATATGTTGTCTATTGTTAAGGGGTGGTCGTAAATCTTCACCCTTCCCTGTAGGAGGATGAGTGCTCTATCTTAGTCTCCACCCTTCCCCGTGGGTTTTTGTTCTACTCTAATTGAGGTTGGGGCAGAATTATATTATTCTACTGATATATGATTTTTGGCTAGCTCCGACAACTCAAACATCTTTGAGTGTTGTAAGCCTAGACCATAGAGAAAATATTCTTCCTTTAATCTTTGGTTGAGGGTCGCATGGGAGACCATATGTTTTAAATCCCAAACCTCTAACATGTATTTCTTGAACCATGTGATGAAGGCTTGCAGGGTCTTGCTCTACCCCTAGCGAAGCTTTAGGAGAGTTTGTGAACTCTTCTAAAGTTTCAGAGAGCTAATTAACTGCACAACGAACATCATTTAAAATCTACAAATGACGTGATTACTCTCAATTGTAATCCATTAAACCTTCTGAGTACTACATTACATAGCGTGTTAAAAAAGAGTTGTCACTTTAACACGTCATTAATTTTGAGAAGGTATATAGTCCACTAAAAAGAACTGATATGATCGACTATATCTGATCGTCCTTTATAAGATTCTAGTGTTGAAAATTAGAATTGTTCTGGGAGTTGAACCTCAAAAATTTAACATGAAAATCCATTTATGGGTTTGAGCAATGTTTTGGTGCGCTTGAATTGGTTGCAATTGATTGGGGTAGATCTAACACTACCAACATACAGGGTGTTATCCTCCCTTTTTAAGGTAGGGGGTTTTTTCTATCATTTGGAATATGGGGGTTGGGGGCAAGGAACACGTGTCGGGGGGCGTGTGCTTGTCGAGGTTGTTGATCCCTCTCCTAGGTTAACATGCCTCTAAACATCTCTAACATTAAGTCCTTCAAATCTTGAATCTGTTGGGTTACGAACTCTCGAGTGCACTCTGTTGTTATTGATCTCTGTGTTGTGAGTTTCTTCTTCTTGGGTTTTTCCTCTTATTATTTGTGGCATGATTCATGTTCACCACATATTTTAGAATGTATCAGTGGGTCACACCCAATGGATAAAGTGTGAGAGAAGAGTAAATTGACAGATAGAGAGAGAGAGAGTGTGTGTGTGTGTGTGTGTGTGTGTGGCAGTTTGCCAGCCCATTTACAATGCCCAATAAATTCTGAAAATTTATCCATCCCTTACAATATATGCTTTCTCTATTTATAAAGGATCAATCTTAACGAAGGAAATGACATTTCTACTCATCTGGATGGGGCTCACAACGTCATTTCTTCACCTTTTGTCTCGACCAACTTTGCCCAAGCGAATAATCTAAGAAAATTTGTTTCTAGTGGAATAATTGACTTCTGTGTGGGACGATTCCATCTAAAGATACTTATGATATTCACTCTTCCTTTGAGTTGACTCTCGTGCAGAGTAAAATTTCATATATGATTGGCATCTGCAGTTGTAGGTCGAAATGTGATGGTTTGATCATTCTTTTGATCAACCCTCAAATGAATCGGCTGATATTAATCAATCGCTCACTTATCACTTTTTGGTTCGATTGTCTCGATAGGTATCACGAGTTCCTTGTAGAGGATCTCCCTTCATCATACTTCCCTTTTTTGGGTTGTATGATTCTTGTGTGATCGACACTAACACCCTTTTGATGTACAATAGCATTCAAGTGAAATAAAATGATGAAGTTAAGAAAATAAGCTCAAATCAATGACCATAAATATACAATCAACACATAAGCAAATGAGACTTTCTTTAATTTTTCACTTTTTCTTTTATTAAAATATATTAATCGCCACATTGTTTAATTTGTTATTTTTAAATATGTTAAAAGTACTTTTTTTACTTTATTTTACTGGAATTCTGAAGAAAAACAATCACTAAAATTAGTTAATTTTATAGTTTATTTGATCAACTTGACCCTAAATTAATCATAAAAAAAGGAATTGTGTATACATACATTTAATTTTATTTTAGATATTCATTATAAAATTAAAATTTGGTTTAATTAATAATACTTGTTGAATACTTTTTAGGATATAGGATTAGCCAGACCACTTTAGCAGGCGGCTCAACTTGACCACTACTGGGCACAGTTCGATCACTTCAACAGGTTAGCCCCGAAGCCCATTAGTCTTAATGATTTTTATTATATATCTCTGAAAAAGTATTATTACAATATATGATCATATTTGAGTATACAGTACTTTTGTAAAAAACATTTATTTCAAAAAATCAACTTTATTGAATATTAAGGGCTTTTGTTGATATTTAAANCCACTTCAACAGGTTAGCCCCGAAGCCCATTAGTCTTAATGATTTTTATTATATATCCCTGAAAAAGTATTATTACAATATATGATCATATTTGAGTATACAATACTTTTGTAAAAAACATTTATTTCAAAAAATCAACTTTATTGAATATTAAGGGCTTTTGTTGATATTTAAAGTCTTCATCCAAATGGAAGTCCAGCTTGCTGATATTGTGTTGATGTGTCCCTTCCAAATTGCCAGCAATCATTGGAGAAAGTCAGGGTAATTTTGTTTGCTTCTTTTTTAAATCTAGTTTACTCTTATATAGATAGGGGTGTAAAAGAGCCGAACACAAGCGAGCCATGCTCAGCTCGTGCTCGGCTCGTTTATATTTCAAGCTCAAAAAGTGTGTTCGTATTCGACTCATTTGCTTAACGAGCCGAACACGAGCTGTTCACGAACAAAGAGTCATTTTAACAACCCTAATCANTAGATAGAGAGAGAGAGAGAGTGTGTGTGTGTGGCAGTTTGCCAGCCCTTTTACAATGCCCAATAAATTCTGAAAATTTATCCATCCCTTACAATATATGCTTTCTCTATTTATAAAGGATCAATCTTAACGAAGGAAATGACATTTCTACTCATCTGGATGGGGCTCACAACGTCATTTCTTCACCTTTTGTCTCGACCAACTTTGCCCAGTCGAATAATCTAAGAAGATCTGTTTCTAGTGGGATAATTGACTTTTGTGTGGGACGATTCCATCTAAAGATACTTATGATATTCACTTTTCCTTTGAGTTTACTCTCGTGCTGAGTAAAATTTCATATCTGATTGGCATCTGCAGTTGTAGGTTGAAATGTGAAGGTTTGATCATTCTTTTGATCAACCCTCAAATGAATCGGTTGATATTAATCAATCGCTCGTTTATTACATTTCGGTTCGATTGTCTCGGTAGGTATCATGAGTTCCTTGTAAAGGATCTCCCTTCATTATACTGCCCTTTTTTGGGTTGTATGATTCTTGTGTGATCGGCACTAACACCTTTTTGATGTACAATAGCATTCAAGTGAAATAAAATGATGAAGTTAAGAAAATAAGCTCAAATCAATGACCAGAAATATACAATAAACACATAAGCAAATGAGACTTTCTTTAATTTTTCACTTTTTCTTTCATTAAAATATATTAGTCGCCACATTGTTTAATTCATTGTTTTTAAATACGTTAAAAGTACTTTTTTTTACTTTATTTTCCTGAAATTCTGAAGAAAAACAATGAGTAAAATAAGTTAATTTTATAGTTTATTTGATCAACTTTACTCTAAATTAATCATAAAAAAAGGAATTGTGTATACATACATTTAATTTTATATTAAGATATTCATTACAAAATTAAAATTTGGTTTAATTAATAATACTTGTTGGATACTTTTTAGGATATAGGATTAGCCAGACCACTTTAGCAGGCGGCTCAACTTGACCACTACTGGGCACAGTTCGACCACTTCAACAGGTTAGCCCCGAAGCCCATTAGTCTTAATGATTTTTATTATATATCCCTGAAAAAGTATTATTACAATATATGATCATATTTGAGTATACAATACTTTTGTAAAAAACATTTATTTCAAAAAATCAACTTTATTGAATATTAAGGGCTTTTGTTGATATTTAAAGTCTTCATCCAAATGGAAGTCCAGCTCTTTGATATTGTGTTGATGTGTCCCTTCCAAATTGCCAGCAATCATTGGACAAAGTCGGTAATTTTGTTTGCTTCTTTTTTAAATCTAGTTTACTCACTCGACAAAATATTAAAAATTAATTTTTATTAATTTTAACAACTCATAAACATGTCCAAAAGTTTGATGTTTACAATTACATCATCTAAATATTTCGTATCACATAAAAAAATATTATTATTTTAATTTTTAAACAGTAAAATACATTTTTAATCATAAGTAATATAATATGTATGTAAACATTGTAAGTATAGGTATTATATGTGCGTGAATACATAAGAATTTAGTTGGTATGCATGTAAAATTTATATGATTGAAAAAAAAATTAAATAAATGATCACCAATTTTTTGACTTAAATGAGTTTCTAAAGAAAATAATATAAATGTAATGAAAAATGTTTTTTTTTTTTTTTGCTCATCGAGTTTATTAAGAAAATAATATAATGTAATATTTTATATTTTTATAAAATCTCATTTGGTGTAGGCAATTAATGAGCTTCAAAGTAGAGTCAAGATTATGAGAATTTCTTTGAAAGGAATTCCAGCAGTTTAAGATACTAAATTACTAATGCTTTTTTATTTCTAAATTAATGTTATAATAATATCTCTATCACCGTAGAAATATGAAATATTTTTAATAATGTCGTGTTAAGTGTTGTTTTCTTTTTGGTGGAGTGGGGGAGAATGTTCTCGTTAATTTGGGATCTTGATCGTCGATAGTCCGAATATGACTACACTGTTGTGGATCGCATGACACCCAATTCAAACTGTCATCTTGACGAAAAAATCTTACATACGGAGTCTGAACGTGGTTCTTCGTCCGGACTCCAATAAAATATTGTCACGTGTATCTGACTGAGTCCGCCTATAAAATGACAAAATGAAGATTATTATGGTGTTATTGCAAAACAACTCCAATAACACTACAATAACACTGCAATATCATAAGTGTCGCAGTTTCGCTCAACAACCACGTAAAACAACTTGAATAACACCACAATAAATATTGCAATAACACTGATGATCAACACCAATAACATCACCCGGAGAATCATGCAAATAACATCGCGTTCCCGCAAAACAATTCCAATAATATTACAATAACATTACAATAATACGGGTGGACAAAACTAATAATACCGCCCAGGGGATCATTCAAATAACATCAAATAACATTACGGTGTTATTGGGTTATTATTATTGAGATTTTTTTTTTAATTTTTTTAAGTGGGCTCAATTAAATATATGAGATAAGATTTTATTGAACTCTATGTAAGATTTTTTCCATCTTGAGGTAATAATTTACTTAATTTAGACCCAAATTCAGAACTTATCAGTCACCGATCTTTGATTTTTAACAATAAATCTCAACTTTAAAAAAAAAACAAAAAAAAAAAACGTACCATCACGTGCTCTCAAGAGCTAGTTTCAGGTTTGAATAATTTGGAATGAGTAGGGCTCATAACAGGTCAAATTGTGAGTTTCGAGTTCCGACAGACTAGCACAGAGATTCCATCCGCCTATCTCTATATTAAACAATTTAAGCGGCACTGTTTTAACCTTGATCCTCTCTAGCCTCCACTCTGCACTTCCACCCTGCTATTCTGCTGCTTCCTTTCCCGGCGAGGACCACACGGCGAGGAGTCCATCGGAGTACAAAAGTTTAAGTTTAATGGCCACCGCTTGCTTCAATAATATCGGCATGCCGCCGGAGAACTTCCTCGGGTGCCCGCCGTTTTATCCTTCTTACAATTGGTTCGGCCCAGAAGTCTCCTTCAGCCGTGAAAATGTCGATCCAAAGAATGGCGATGTTGCGAAGCTTGAGGTCGGGTTGAATAAGGTGGATTCATCTGGGAAGTTGGAAGTTGAGGAAACAGAGAGCGATTCTGTAGATTTTGAGTTCCGGCTTGACGATCCCGTCTCGAAGATGCTCCCCGCCGATGAGCTCTTCTCCGACGGCAAGTTAGTCCCGCTCCAGCTCGCACTGGTGAGGGCGGATGCGGATCAGTGTCCTCCGAAGGTTCCTGTTCGCTTATCACCCGAGCCGATCAAATCGCAACTTATGTTTGAAATCGCTGGATCTGATGATGATCTGCACGAGTTGTCTCCCAAAGCGCCGAAATGTTCTAGTCGGTGGAAGCAACTACTCTGTCTGAAGAAGGTGCAGAGTCCTATTAAGCCAGCGCATCTTAAATCCAGTTTTGTTTCTTCCATGGCTGAAAATGCCAGATCCTTGAAGCATTTCCTTCACAGGAACTCCAAATCTTCTTCGTCCACCGACTCGTTAAGTCTTCCACTTCTAAGGGACTCCGATTCCGAATCGGTTTCCATTTCCTCCCGCCTCTCACTCTCTTCATCATCCTCCAGCGCANTAAATCTTCTTCGTCCCCCGACTCCTTAAGTCTACCACTCCTAAGGGACTCCGATTCCGAATCGGTTTCCATTTCCTCCCGCCTCTCACTCTCTTCATCATCCTCCAGCGCAGATCACGAGGATATTCCTCGTTTCTCCTTCGATTTTGATAAGCCAATCCCTAACCAAATATCGACTACCCCCTTGCTTCTGAACCAACCCCGGGTGCGGTTCGCGAAGATCAAATCCTCCGCGTTGGACGGTAATGTTGAGTTGAGAAGCAGCCGTAACCGGACTCGTTGTTTACCGGATTCTTGTGAGATATCGCCGCCTCGTGTTCCCTCGGTGGACAGCCCCCGGCTGAACGCATCTGGTAAGGTAATTTTTCAGGGACTTGAGAGGAGCTCTAGCAGTCCGAGCACTTTTAATGGCGGGCCGCGGCCTCGTTCACGCGGAATGGAGCGGAGCTACTCGGCCAACGTTCGGGTAGCACCTGTACTCAACGTTCCTGTATGCACCCTCCGCGGTTCAGCGATGTCTATCTCTGTATTTGGCTTTGGGCAGCTATTCTCGCTACGGAAGAAGGAGAAGAAGTTCTTTAATGGCGTCGGTAAAGGAAACAAAGCGTAGAACGAGAAGGCTAAGTTCTGAGTTCCATTCGGTAACTGACTTGAAAAAAAAAAAAACAAACTTTAATTTTGTTTTTAGTTTCTTTTCCGGATTTCTATGATTGTGTAAATATCGTTATTTTAGGGGTGATCAAGGGACATTTCTCCACTGTTANCCAAAGCGTAGAACGAGAAGGCTAAGTTATGAGTTTCATTCGGTAACTGACTTGAAAAAAAAAATACAAACTTTAATTTTGTTTTTAGTTCCTTTTCCGGATTTTTATGATTGTGTAAATATCGTTATTTTAGGGGTGATCAAGGGACATTTCTCCACTGTTAACAAATCTCTATTCGTTTTTATGGGGTCGATGCATCTTTATGCGGCACTGTGCTAATCGACATATATCAAACTGAGTGCTGAAAGTCTGATTGTTGGAACTTTAGCTTTGTTTGAGATTCCGATACATCACTGTTGCGTTCCATAAAACGTCTACGTCTCCGAAAGCGCTTTAGGAAGAACGTCATTTTTGCTTGTTTTCAGATCGCGATCGAGGAGCTCCCTTTCGCCATTCTGGATCGCGTTCCTTCATTCCGATGGCTGGANCTTGGAACTTCAGCTTTGTTTGAGATTCCGATACATCACTGTTGCGTTCCATAAAACGTCTAAGTCTCCGAAAGCGCTTTAGGAAGAACGTCATTTTGGTTTGTTTTCAGATCGCGATCGAGGAGCTCCCTTTCGCCATTCTGGATCGCGTTCCTTCATTCCGATGGCTGGATCGAAGCTTTTATTCACAAACATCTTTTATTTAAGCTTTTCAGACTGTAGCTTTTAAATGAAATTACTTTAACAGCAAGCGACACATCAAAGGAGCCTTTGAGATGGACCATTGCACTCATGATGTTTTGGAAGGTTTACAATTTTGAGGCATTTACATAAATATCACCCAATTCCTATGTATTTACGTATCTAACACTGGAATCTTTCATTTTTTATTTTTACTATTTTGACTTTTGAAGTGATGCATATTTTTATATAGTGATAAGATGGCATTAATGTAAAAACTAAAAAAGCATATCTTAGATATGTAAATACATAGGAATTGAGTGGTATATATTTAAATCTTTGTAACATTTAATGAAACCTTGTAAAAGAAAGTTATGTGACTGTTCAGTATTATATTGCTTTCGGCTTATTTCCCTCTCTATTTGTCTCTGTATGTAGATTAACGTCCCCGGATTTCAATAGTATTATTACACATGGTCTTTCAACTGGATCCACTTCAGCCAATAAACAAAAGGGTGATATTAGGCAGTGTGCTGAACCCGGCCCAGAACAAGCCTGAAATTTTAAAAAAGTGACCTATTCAAATACCCGTGCCTCGTCCTTCATCTCTTCTTTACACTACAATTTTCTACTTCATGTTTTCTGTCTAGGGTTTGCTGATAATGCTTTCTATGTNCTCCATCTCTTCTTTACACTACAATTTTCTACTTCATGTTTTCTGTCTAGGGTTTGCTGATAATGCTTTCTATGTTTTTAAAGTAGTTTAGGGTTTCCAAACGAGAGCTGCTAAGCTTAGCATTCGTCGATCTTTGCTAAACGAATTTCAAACAAGCCTTTGGTTATCTGCTAAACTCATAGATTTATTTATTAAACAATGTTTAGGGTTTCCAATGAAGCAAACCAAGCAAACCAGAAATGATGAAAGTAAAAAGCAAAACAAAACCAAGCAAACCAGAAATGATGGAAGTAGAAAGCAAAACAACGAAACGCAATACAACTTNACTAAACAGCCTTTGGTTATCTGCTAAACTCATAGATTTATTTATTACACAATGTTTAGGGTTTCCAATGAAGCAAACCAAGCAAACCAGAAATGATGAAAGTAGAAAGCAAAACAAAACCAAGCAAACCAGAAATGATGGAAGTAGAAAGCAAAACAACGAAACGCAATACAACTTCAAGATGAATAGACCAAAAAAAAATTATGGATTTAATTTATTGATTACTGTTTAACTTTTACTATTTTATTCAATTCCTCTTGGCAGAATAACATGAATGTACATATGGTTTATTGCTAAACTCATGTTTTATTATTGCGGTCAATCTATTTTGCTTCATTTGTTTAATGTATTGCTTCAAATCTCATATTTTAACCTATATATAATCATGATTTATCATTTAAAAACAATGTATTTGATTTGATAAACTTTATTTGTTTAATTTGTGGAAAAAAAAGAATATATCAATCTATACCACTACTATATTACTATTTTTTTAAAACATAATAAAACTTTTAGAACATAAATTTTCATACAATAAAGGTGTATAATATTATAATCTATTGTTTCTCCCATAAGAAGAGCAAAATATTTTTGAGAAATTAGGGCGAAGAAAAACAAGAATCGATGCAAATCCAGAAGAACACAGAGATTTAGGAGGTTCGGTAAAGATGGCTACATCCTCGGGAGCAGAGCGACGACTTTCTTTTTCAATATTCAGAAAAGAGTACAAAATACAAGATTCAAAATCTCAGCTACTCACTTAAGGGAACATGGCATCTATATAATCCTATAGTACAATATGTAATTACTTAAATTACTCATATATCAAACTACAGAGTGTTGTCCNAGAAGTAGAAAGCAAAACAACGAAACGCAATACAACTTCAAGATGAATAGACCAAAAAAAAAATTTATGGATTTAATTTATTGATTACTGTTTAACTTTTACTATTTTATTGAATTCCTCTTGGCAGAATGACATGAATGTACATATGGGTTATTGCTAAACTCATGTTTTATTATTGCGGTCAATCTAGTTTGCTTCATTTGTTTAATGTATTGCTTCAAATCTCATATTTTAGCCTATATATAATCATGATTTATCATTTTAAAACAATGTATTTAATTTGATAAACTTTATTTGTTTAATTTGTGGATAAAAATAGAATATATCAATCTATACCACTACTATATCACTACTATACTACTATTTTTTTAAAACATAATAAAACTTTCATAACATAAATTTTCATACAAGAAAGGTGTATAACATTATAATCTATTGTTTCTCCTATAAGAAGAGCAAAATATTGTTGAGAAATTAAGGCTAAGAAAAACAAGAATCGACACAAATCCAGAAGAACACAGAGATCTACGAGGTTCGACAAAGATGCCTACATCTTTGGGATCATAGCAGCGACTTTCTTTTTCAATATTCATAAAAGAGCACAAAATACAAGATTTAGAATCTCAGAATCGCAGTTACTCACTTGGGGTTACAAACAAGACAAATATATAACCCTATAGTACAATATGTAATTATTTAAATTACCCTTATACCAAACCGCGGGGTATTGCCCCGCACCCCCATCCCACATAATGAAACTCTCCCGATTGTACATATCCTTCCGCTTCACTCCGCTTGTTGGCTCCATTCCGCTCTAGCATCTGGCTCATTTATGGTATGAGTCATACCTAATAAATCTTCACCTTGGCGAATATCCAACCCCTTAGGAAAAATACATATACTCAACGAATCTCCACTTTGTTGAATATCACCCCTTATGAGAAATACATGTCTAATCGTCATTTTGGCGAATATCCAGCCCCTTAAGAGAAATACATATGTCTAACAAATCTTCACATTAGCGAATATCCAACCCTCTAAGAGAAAATACATATGCCTAATAAATCTCCACCTTGGTGAATATCCAGTCTCTTAGGAGAAATATATCATGGAGTTTCCTATGTACCATTATGGGTTGGGCCACAAATCTTTTTAAATAACCCCTTAATTAAGTTTCTCATTAAAAAAATTTCCCTTAATTAAATTTTCCTTAATTAAACTTTCCCAGAAAATTTTTTTCCTTAATCTTCCAAGAAAAACTCCACTTTCACTTTCCAGAAAAGCTTCATTTTCCTTCCAGAAAAGCTCTGTTTTCCTTCTTAGAAGGGCTTTGTTTTCGTTTTCCAGAAAGCTTATTTTTACTTTCAGGCAAGCTATGCCTTCCAGAAAAGCTCTGCTTTCCTTCTCAGAAAAATCAGCCTTCCAGAAAAGCTCCTACAATTCTGGAACCTGCGCCTGTAATTCCGCGTCCTGGAATATCACAAAAAGGCGAATACTGATTTCCTTCCAATCAGGCAGCCTCCAACTTTCCCTTTTCGAGTGCAACAATAGATTCCCCATTTTCCGCGCTTAAAATATCTCCGGAATATCTTAGAGCTGAATTTCCTTTCCTGCGGACTTTCCTTTTCCGCGTAAATTTCCCTTTCCGCGTCCGCCCTTCCAATTCCGCTCCTCCGCCGCTCTTTTGCAGAAATCGCAAAAATCCTCCGCTTCCGCCTCCTTCGGGAAAGAAATCGGACCGCAAATTGCAACCTTCCTTTCGCGAAAAAGCTCCGCTCCAAAAGGAAATATTTCATTGTCTGATCCTTCGTTCCCAATCTTCTTCCCGCATGCCAACGATCCTCCTGACGAAAATTTCCTGATCGAACGCCATTCTCAAATATTGTTGGTGCCGCTAACCTTTGAGCAAAAACCAAAGAAGAAGTGCGAATTGTTCCTCTACGAACTTCTGATCACGCGCGCGATCACAAACTCTTCGAAGCCTTGACCGATCGCTGAATCCTTTGCGTCGTCGAACTGCACAACCATGTCGATCCGCGATCTGTCTACCTGCGTCGAAATCAAGCAACCCGTGAACTCCTCTGTGTCTGCTCCAATCTGCCGCGAACTACCAAAATTCTTTGCCGAATCGTCAAAGCTCTATCCGAAATTCGCAAAACTTCTATGCTCTTAAACTTCTTTGTCCTTGCGCCACCAAAAATTTTTCTTCCCTGCTCTAGAACCTCGCTCTGATACCACTTTTTGAGAAACTAGAGCAAAGAAAAACAAGAATCAACACAAATTCAAAAGAACACACATAGATTTACGAGGTTCGGCAAAGATGCCTACATCCTTGAGAGTAGAGCGGAGACTTCCTTTTTCAATATTAAAAAAAGAATATATAATACAAGATTCAGAATATCAGAATCTCAGGTACTCATTTAAGGTTACAAACAAGAAATATATATAACCCTATAGTACAATATGTAATTACTTAAATTACCCCTGTACCAAATCGCAGGGTGTTGCCCCGCACCCCTAACCCACATAATGAAACTCCCCCGATTGGACAGATCATTACGCTGCACTCCGCTCTTGGGCTCCGCTTCGCTCCAGCATCTGTCCCAGTTATGGTATATGAGTCATACCTAACAAATATATGATCCATTGTGATAAAAAATACTATATATCATTCTATATCATCACTATA
This sequence comes from Phalaenopsis hybrid cultivar, assembly GCA_002079205.1. NCBI lineage: Eukaryota > Viridiplantae > Streptophyta > Magnoliopsida > Asparagales > Orchidaceae > Phalaenopsis > Phalaenopsis hybrid cultivar. Next base: position 40,054 of record JXCR01139310.1, read on the forward strand.
TTATCATTTTTCTAAAACATGGTAAAAATTTTAAAAAAGAAAATTTCAAACCTAACAAGATGCATGACATAATAGTCTTGTATTTCTCACGTCAAAAGAGCAAAAGATATAGTTCATTTGTGAGAAAAAAAACATAATATATTCATCTATATAACCATTATACCACCATTTTTCTAAAATATAGTGAAACTTTTAAAGATAACATTTTTAAAATAATAAGATATATAACATCATAATCAATTGTTTATCAAATCAGAGAAGCATAAAATATAGTTCATGTGCAAGAAAAACCACATTATATTAATTTATATCAC
>JXCR01139310.1:40900-56999 GCA_002079205.1 Phalaenopsis hybrid cultivar
TTCAAATCAAAGTTTGTTGAGTCGAATAAGGGTATTGATCAACTTCTCGTCATGACCATATTCAAGGGAAGGGCATAACATCGTCAATCATCTCAATAGATGCCTCTTAGACTCCTCATCCTAAGCCGAGAACTAGCCACAATGCACTTAGCTGAACATCTAGAAGAATCCCGCTTGTCAAGGGGTGAACTACCTATCGATTTGCGGTAATTTACGCTCTACCTGATATCCTTGTTTAGGCCCATCGATAGGAGTTCCTCATCTAGGGATCCATAGTCAACTGTTATCTTAGGGCAACATACTGATGACAATCACGTAGACCGGGCAAACTTCTGCCAACTTAAAGACCATCAAAGGCTGGACAACCACTCCAACTACCAATAATCGAATGAGCGAGTCTTGTCGAACCAAGGTCCGTTATCTTCGAGCAAGTCCTAATCATAGCACAACCGAGCCACAGGTCTACACTTCTAGAATGCCCAAAATATCCTATAACGCACCATTAAAGTGGGGTCGGCTTGTAATTTTATATATTGTGCCTCTTCTATATATGGTGGGATCCTTTTATGAAAAATGACTAATGAACCATCTGCATTTATTGTTCATTCTTCTGTCTGTGTGTGTGTCTCTCCCCTCTTGTCATACACTATATTATTTGGGTGTAATTTATAGGACATCAATGGTCAGATTTCGTCCACTTTTACTTACAAGTACACTCATCTAATAAATCTTTTTCAATCTCCTCTTCTATCATGAAAATAATCCATCTAGAATTATGATGCTCATTTTTGACAATTATCCAATCTTACAACTGAAAAATGTCATATATTCATTAACCACAGTCATTTGACGCATATCTTTCTAATGAATTTTTATCCGCCTTTTTAAAGAAATTATTGAGCTCACCATCAAATTTCGTTGAATTCTGGCATTCTATGTTAATTGTTGCTTGATATTTATCATTGACAAGCTCTCATTAGCAACTGGCATTATCCTTTCTAATTATTAGAATAACTCAACCAACCATGCATGTTACCCAATTCCTGAAGTTCCGCATATCTGGTCTCCTAAAGCTAATTACTAATAATTGATGTCTAACTTTCATCTTTTAGATTATCAAGTCTCTTTTTCTATCAAAAAAGGACTGAATGATCTGTTGTTTATTGCTTGGCTACAATGTTCCATATCAATTATTNTATATCCATATATACCAGTATTGTGCCAACACTATATTACAATTTTTCAAATAACAAGGCAAAATTTTTAAAACAAAAAATTGCAAACTAAGGATCTGTTTAGGGCAGTTACAACTGTTTGAAGAAATAGTTGTGAAGCTACTGCAAGAGAAAATGCTTTTTCAAAAAGTAGTGGTGGCTATAACAAATTTATTTTATTTTCAAAAAGTTAGATCGCAGTTTTCTAGTAGTCACCACGCTTTAATAGCTTAGGTTGAAAAAAATTAGGTTTCTATAGAAAATTTTAAAAAGCAGCAAGAAAGTAATTCCTCAAATAGAATTGCGGTGGCGGTTTGAAAAGTAAAGTAGGCAAAAAACTGTCTCAAACAGACTATAACACAGTGCATAACATAATTATCTATTGTTTATCATATCATAAAAGCATATAATATGACATTTATGAGAAAAAATATAACATATCCCTCTATACCATCATAATACCACTGTCATTCTATCATTTTTCTAAGAAATAGTGAAATTTTTTAGAACATAAAATTTTAAACTAATAAGGTTTATAACATTATAATCTATTGTTTCTCACGAGAGATGAGCAAAAGATATAACTCATTTGGAAGAAAAAAATACAATATATCACTATACCACTAGTTTTTTAATACATAGTGAAAATTTTAGAACATAAATTTTCAAACAAAAAGGTGCATATTATAGCCTATTATTTCTCACATCAAAGGAGCATATGAGATAATTCGTGTGTGAGAAAAAAACACAATAGATCTATCAATACGACCACCATACCACCACTATACCATCATTTTCTTAAACCATGACAGAACCTTTAGAACAAATTTTTTAAACAAAGAAGGCGCTTAACATCATAATTTATTGTTTCTCACATCAAAGGAATATGAGATGTAGTTCATTTGTGAGAAATAAAAGATAATATATCCATTTATATCATCACTAGAAAAGATAATATATCCATTTATATCATCACTATACTACCATTCTTTTATAACATTTTAACGCTTTGAGAACAATAATTTTCAAACATTTTTTATTTGTTTTGCTCTTCATATCTCATATTTGAATAAGATGTAATCATGTTTTGTTGTTTTATTCATTTATGCATTTTTTTACCGTTTTGTTCTTTTCTTGTATTTTAGGTTAATGTACATAGAAAAAGTATCAACATGAATCGTGAAGAAATTCAACAGACGGTTTGTGCAAATTAGCACAATACAATGGGGCCCATGAGCAAAACACTAAGCGACAGTGGGCTGAAATCCAAGGGTGGGCTGAAATCCAAGGGTTCCTCAGCAAAAGATGAAGGGCTCAACGCCAGAAGACTAAGCGTCCACTGGCGGAACACCAAAAGACTAAGTGTCTACTGGTAGAACACCATAAGACTTATTTGACCTAGTGCAACTTTTAGGGTTGAAGACCGATCGAGTGAGCCATTCAAATCAAAGTTTGTTGAGTCGAATAAGGGTATTGATCAACCTCTCGTCATGACCATATTCAAGGGAAGGGCATAACATCGTCAATCATCTCAATAGATGCCTCTGAGCCTCCTCATCCCGAGTCGAGAACTAGCCACAATGCACTTAGTTGAACATCTAGAAGAATCCCGCTTGTCAAGGGGTAAACTACCTATCGATTTGCGGTAATTTACGCTCTACCTGATATCCTTGTTTAGGCCCATCGATAGGAGTTACTCATCTAGGGATCCATAGTCGACTGCTATCTTAGGGCAACATACTGACGAAATCACGTAGACCGGGCAAACTTCTGCCAACTTAAAGACCATCAAAGGCTGGACAACCACCCCAACTACCAATAGTCGAAATGAGCGAGTCTTGTCGAACTAAGGACCGTTATCTTCGAGCAAGTCCTAATCATAGCACAACCGAGCCACGGGTCTACACTTCTAGAATGCCCAAAATAGCCTATAACACACCATTAAAGTGGGGTTCGGCTTGTAATTTTATATATTGTGCCTCTTCTATATATAGTGGGATCCTTTTATGAAAAAGGACTAATGAACCATCTGCATTTATTGTTCATTCTTCTCTATGTGTGTGTGTGTGTCTCCCCTCCTTTCATACACTATATTATTTGGGTGTAATTTATAGGACATCAATGGTCAGATTTAGTCCACTTTTACTTACAAGTACACTCATCTAATAAATCTTTTTCAATCTCCTCTTCCATCATGAAAATAATCCATCTAGAATTATGATGCTCATTTTTGACAATTATCCAATCTTACAACTGAAAAATGNAAAACATTTTTTTTTTGTTTTGCGCTTCATATCTCATATTTGAATAAGATGTAATCATGTTTTGTTGTTTTATTCATTTATGCATTATTTTACCGTTTTGTTCTTTTCTTGTCTTTTAGGTTAGTGTACATAGAAAAAGTATCAACATGAATCTTGAAGAAATTCAACAGACGGTTTGTACAAATTAGCACAATACAATGGGGCCCATGAGCAAAACACTAAGGGACAGTGGGCTGAAATCCAAAGGTTCCTCAGCAAAAGATGAAGGGCTCAACGCCAGAAGACTAAGCGTCCACTGGCGGAACACCAAAAGACTAAGTGTCTACCGGTGGAACACCAGAAGACTTATTTGACCTAGTGCAACTCTTAGGGTTGAAGACCGATCGAGTGAGCCGTTCAAATCAAAGTTTGTTGAGTCGAATAAGGGTATTGATCAACTTCTCGTCATGACCATATTCAAGGGAAGGGCATAACATCGTCAATCATCTCAATAGATGCCTCTTAGACTCCTCATCCTGAGCCGAGAACTAGCCACAATACACTTAGCTGAACATCTAGAAGAATCCCACTTGTCAAGGGGTGAACTACCTATCGATTTGCAGTAATTTATGCTCTGCCTGATATCCTAGTTTAGGCCCATCGATAGGAGTTCCTCATCTAGGGATCCATAGTCGACTGCTATCTTAGGGCAACATACTGACGAAATCACGTAGACCGGGCAAACNGCATAATAGTCTTGTATTTCTCACGTCAAAAGAGCAAAAGATAACATTATACCACCATTTTTCTAAAATATAGTGAAACTTTTAAAGATAACATTTTTAAAATAATAAGATAAATAACATCATAATCAATTGTTTATCAAATTGGAGAAGCATAAAATATAGTTCGTGTGCAAGAAAAATCACATTATATTAATTTATATCACCATTATACCACTATTTTACCGTCATTTTTCTGAAACATAGTGAAACTTTCAAAACAGAAATTTTCAAACAATGAATGTGTATAACATCATTAGATATTCTTTCTCATATCAGATAGGAAGGTATGATTTATTTGTGAGAAAAAAATACATTATATTCATTTATAACATCACTATATTACCATTNTGGATAGGAAGGTATGATTTATTTGCGAGAAAAAATACATTATATTCATTTATAACATCACTATATTACCATTTATCTAAAACATGATGAGATTCATACAACAACAATTTTCAAATTAATAAGATGCATACCATCATAATTTATTGTTTCTCATATCAAAATGAGCAAAAGATATGATTCATTTGTCAGAAAAAAATAGAATATATCCATATATACCAGTACTATGCCAACACTATATTACAATTTTTCAAATAACAAGGCAAAACTTTTAAAACAAAAAATTGCAAACTAAGGGTCTGTTTAGGGCAGTTACAACTGTTTGAAGAAACAGTTGTGAAGCTACTGCAAAAGAAAATGCTTTTTCAAAAAGTAGTGGTGGCTATAACAAATTTATTTTATTTTCAAAAAGTTAGACCGCAGTTTTCTAGTAGTCACCACGCTTTGATAGCTCATGTTGAAAAAAATTAGGTTTCTACCATAGAAATTTTTAAAAAACAGCAATAAAGTAATTCCTCAAATAGAACTGCAGTGGTGGTTTGAAAAGTAAAGTAGGCAAAAAACTGTCCCAAACAGACTATAATACAGTGCATAACATAATTATCCNTGCTTTTTCAAAAAGTAGTGGTGGCTATAACAAATTTATTTTATTTTCAAAATGTTGACCGCAGTTTTCTAGTAGTCACCACACTTTAATAGCTCAGGTTGAAAAAAAATTAGGTTTTTACCATAGAAATTTTTAAAAAGCAGCAAGAAAGTAATTCCTCAAATAGAACTGCGGTAGTGGTTTGAAAAGTAAAGTAGGCAAAAAACTGTCCCAAACAGACTATAATACAGTGCATAACATAATTATCCATTGTTTATCATATCATAAAAGCATATAATATAATTCATTTATGAGAAAAAATATAACATATCCCTCTATACCATCACAATACCACTGTCATTCTATCATTTTTCTAAGAAATAGTGAAATTTTTTAGAACATAAAATTTTAAACTAATAAGGTTTATAACATTATAATCTATTGTTTCTCACGAGAGATGAGCAAAAGATATAACTCATTTGGAAGAAAAAAATACAATATATCACTATACCACTAGTTTTTTAATACATAGTGAAAATTTTAGAACATAAATTTTCAAACAAAGAGGTGCATATTATAGACTATTATTTCTCACATCAAAGGAGCATATGAGATAATTCATGTGTGAGAAAAAAACACAATAGATCTATCAATACGACCACCATACCACCACTATACCATCATTTTCTTAAANTAGTGATGCATATTTTTATACAGTGATAAGATGGCATTAATGTAAAAACTAAAAAAACATATGTTAGATATGTAAATACATAGGAATTGAGTGGTATATATTTAAATCTTTGTAACATTTAATGAAACCTTGTAAAANTTTTGTTTTGCGCTTCATATCTCATATTTGTATAAGATGTAATCATGTTTTGTTGTTTTATTCATTTATGCATTATTTTACCATTTTGTTCTTTTCTTGTATTTTAGGTTAATGTACATAAAAAAAGTTTCAACATGAATCTTGAAGAAATTCAACAGACGGTTTGTACAAATTAGCACAATACAATGGGGCCCATGAGCAAAACACTAAGGGACAGTGGGCTGAAATCCAAAGGTTCCTCAGCAAAAGATGAAGGGCTCAACGCCAGAAGACTAAGCGTCCATTGGCAGAACACCAAAACACTAAGTGTCTACTGGTGGAACACCAGAAGACTTATTTGACCTAGTGCAACTCTAAGGGTTGAAGACCGATCGAGTGAGCCGTTCAAATCAAAGTTTGTTGAGTCGAATAAGGGTATTGATCAACTTCTCGTCATGACCATATTCAAGGGAAGGGCATAACATCGTCAATCATCTCAATAGATGCCTCTTAGACTCCTCATCCTAAGCCGAGAACTAGCCACAATACACTTAGNAAGCCGAGAACTAGCCACAATGCACTTAGCTGAACATCTAGAAGAATCCCGCTTGTCAAGGGGTGAACTACCTATCGATTTGCGGTAATTTACGCTCTACCTGATATCCTTGTTTAGGCCCATCGATAGGAGTTCCTCATCTAGGGATCCATAGTCAACTGTTATCTTAGGGCAACATACTGATGACAATCACGTAGACCGGGCAAACTTCTGCCAACTTAAAGACCATCAAAGGCTGGACAACCACTCCAACTACCAATAATCGAATGAGCGAGTCTTGTCGAACCAAGGTCCGTTATCTTCGAGCAAGTCCTAATCATAGCACAACCGAGCCACAGGNGACTTAAAGACCATCAAAGGCCGAACAACCACCCCAACTACCAATAGTCGATTGAGCGAGTCTTGTCGAACCAAGGTCCGTTATCTTCGAGCAAGTCCTAATCATAGCACAACCGAGCCACAGGTCTACACTTCTAGAATGCCCAAAATATCCTATAACGCACCATTAAAGTGGGGATCGGCTTGTAATTTTATATATTGTGCCTCTTCTATATATAGTGGGATCCTTTCATGAAAAATGACTAATGAACCATCTGCATTTATTGTTCATTCTTCTGCGTGTGTGTGTGCGTCTCTCTCTCTCTCTCTCCGCTCCTGTCATATACTATATAATTTGGGTGTAATTTATAGGACATCAATGGTCAAATTTAGTCCACTTTTACTGACAAGTACACTAATCTAATAGATCTTTTTCAATCTCCTCTTCTATCATGAAAATAATCCATCTAGAATTATGATGCTCATTTTTGACAATTATCCAATCTTACAACTGAAAAATGCCATATATTCATTAACCACAGTCATTTGAAGCATATTTTCTAATGAATTTTTATCCGCCTTTTTAAAGAAATTATTGATCTCACCATCAAATTTCGTTGAATTCTGGCATTCAATGTTAATTGTTGCTTGATATTTATCATTGACAAGCTCTCATTAGCAACTATCATTATCCTTTCTAATTATTAGAATAACTCAACCAACCATGCATGTTACCCAATTCCTGAAGTTCCGCATATCTGGTCTCCTAAAGCTAATTACTAATAATTGATGTCTAACTTTCATCTTTTAGATTATCAAGTCTCTTTTTCTATCAAAAAAGGACTGAATGATCTGTTTTTTATTGCTTGGCTACAATGTTCCATATCAATTATTACTCTCCTTTTCCCAATCAATTATTACAATGTTCCATATCAGAACATACCAGTTTATGTATCTCACAACCTAAATATCAATATTTACAGAATAAGCACTTCGGACACTGTTAAACTATCTCGCCGGAGCTCTATGTGCGGTTTCATGAGATCGACCCTAACGTTTCTCATCCCAGATCCTCGTCCATGGACATACGCCAAACTCCCCAACAAATTAATTACGAGTTTGGGCACAATTTCAATCATCATACGTGAAGTTGACGTTCATAGGCCCAACATAAAAAAACCTATTCTGACATTCACAATAAGTAAAAAAATAATACTAACTAAATTAGTGTAAAATAAAATTTATATTTATATATCTATATATACATACATACATATATATATAACATTAAATATTAAATAAATACAATCATTTTAAAATTTATTTTTACTAAAATGTTTTAATTGAAACAGACCAAAATTTAAAAAATGGTGAAGACGCGGATTTGTTGCAGGAAGGTTAAGTTAAATATTTGTGGAATTAAATAAAGTCCCGGGAACATGCGGGTGGCCCTCCCTGTTCCGGCTCAAGTGGGTACCTGGCAGCAAGAGATTCCATGGTCCCCACGTTCCGACCAACTCGATTGCTCCACTGACTCTCTGTACGTACACTACAACGTACGTACGCTCAAAACATTTGCAGCCGCCCCCCGCATTGTTTTCCTCACCTTCAATCGACGGCTGGGAATGCATGATTCAATTACGATTTATGATGCAGTTTGGCTGTGCGCAGTTTGCTGGCATGCTGTAAACGAGCGGAGGTTGGGCAAGCTGAGGCCTTGTTCGGATCCGTTCGAAATTAGCTGTAAGAAATTTGACCACAGAAGAACCGTCGGCCGACTACCTTGGTCAGCCATCATGAGCCGGCTACAAAGAAGATAGTCGNAATACGATTTATGATGCAGTTTAGCTCTGCGCAGTTTGCTGGCATGGTGTAAACGAGCGGAGGTTGGGCAAGCTGAGGCCTTGTCCGGATCCGTTTGAAATTAGCTGTAAGAAATTTGACCACAGAAGAACCGTCGGCCGACCACCTTGGTCAGCCATCATGAGCCGGCTACTAAGAAGATAGTCGGTCAACCACCCCAGCTGGTCGGTTACGGACACCATGCCCCCCGAATTTAAATCTTGGCAACAAAATGACCAAAATACCCCTAACAACCTTTTATAAAGTATGTACATAATTGTAATCCCCTTCTTCCCTCCTCACGAGTATCTAATTTCTCTCTCTCTCAACCCCCATGTAGGGAGCACACTCCCTTTCTTCCCTCACTTATAATATTTACTTTATATATATTTTGTGTGGAATAAAAGAGAGCAAAGAGACTGAGGAATATCCCCATTTTCTCCCCATGAAGCAAATCTCTCTTTTTCTCTCCTCTCCTTCTTTCCCTCGGATTTCATGCTCATTCCTTAGCCACGATCTACAAAATAAATATGAATTCAACATTTATGCAGTGGGTGTGGACGTGCATCTAACAAGAAGATGAGTATTCTGAGGTCAAGAAAACCCAAAATAGAGAGAAAAAAATGAACTAAAAGAGAGATTTATTTGGAAGAGAGAAATATACGACAATAAACAAACTAGCGACCCCTTATAAATAACAAGAGAAAAAGAACAAAAACAAGGAAAATTATATTAAATATGTTAATTAGAACAACATTTTTAAAAATTATATTTACTTTCTTAGCATAATCAAGGGTGATCTGGTTGGGCCGGCTTTCACTAACTAGAAAATACTGCAAAAAAATTGTTTAACACAACATAGAATGAGACTCATGTATCATGTTATATATTATTTTAAACAATCACATAATCACCTGTGCATTTTAGGCCTAACAGAAGCTTGATTTGTAGATTAAGAGCGAATACAAGAAATAAAATGTTAGATATTTTTGAAGCTTCAGCATAATATATGGTAACTTAATGTAATGTAGCTATTCAAATTTTTTATCTTAATAAAATTTACACGGTTAGAGAGCTTCTCCTTGACGTTTTGAAGCATTGAAGTGAAGTCTATGACTACATTCTACCCATGTTTGCTTCGAGGTTTGGGAATAACGGCTATATCCAAAGTATGATTAGGAACCTTGATATATACATTATTAAAAGGCGACTTATCCGTTGACCAATGCACTTCATCTCATAAATTTGGTTGCTCCCTCGCTAAGCACCTAATTATATTCGTGAGTGTAAGATTGATGACTTCAATTTGTTTATCAGTTTGCGGGTGGTAAGCATAGCTCACGTAAAGTTCAGTGTGCAATCTCTTCCCACAACTCTCACCAAAAAAATTGATGAACTTAATATTATTGTTTAGACTGAGACTCCTAGGATTTACATCTAAACGAATAATGTCTCTAAAAAGAATTCGGGCTACATTAACAACATTTTTTTTTTTTTTTGCATGCTACAAAAATATGACATTTTGAGAAATTGTCCACTAATACCGGTACCAAATTATTTATCGTTTGGTCCAGAATCTAGCTTAAGGGTCTGTTTGGGGTTGCTGCAACTTATTGAGAAGCAGTTGTGAAATTGCTGAAAAATAATATGATGTTAAAAAAGCTGCAATAGCTATTAATCTTCTTTTTTTTTTTTTTTTGAAAATGTCATTCCGTAGTTTGAAAGTTGTCATCGCACTTAGCTAGGACCAGTGAGAAAATGCAGATTTCTTTTGCAATATTTTGAAAAAGTTTTCAAACTGTTGTTTACCCATACAGACAAAACTTCAATGTGATGGCGTACCGTCGCCCTAAACGGACCCTAAATCTACCCATAATATTTCAGGAATGGATAGCGTTGTACAAATTAAAGACCAATGTTTTGGTTGTTTCCCTTATAAATTTGAAAAGTGAAGAACTACTCAACATAACAGCATACATTTCGATGCAGCTTTGACTAATAAAATATAGCTTGGAATTGAGTGAGTGTTCTACCTCTATCTACATGGGCTAGCAAATCTCTGGAATATAATTCCTTAGTTAGTTGGGTCCAATGTGAGGTATTAGNCCATCTAAACGAATAATGTCTCTAAAAAGAATTCGAGCTACATTAACATCTTTTATTTTTTTGCATGCTACAAAAATATGACGTTTTGAGAAATTGTCCACTAATATCGATGCCAAATTATTTATCGTTTGGTCCAGAATCTAGCTTAAGGGTCTGTTTGAGGTCGTTGCAACTTATTAAGAAGCAGTTGTGAAGTTGCTAAAAAATAATTTGATGTTAAAAAAACTGCGATGGCTATTAGAATTTTTTTTTTTTTGAAAAATTCATACCGTAGTTTGAAAGCTGTCACCGCACCTAGCTAGGACTGGTGAGAAAATGCAGATTTCAGTGACAACATTTTGAAAAAACTTTCAAACTGTTGTTGACGCAAGTAGACAAAACTTCGATGTGATGGAGCACCGCCGCCTAAACGAACCCTAAATCTACCCATAATATTTAAGGAATGGATAGTGTTGTACAAATTAAAGACCAATGTTTTGGTTGTTTCCCTTGTAAATTTCAAGGTGATGAACCACTCAACATAACAACATACATTTCGATGAAGCTTTGACTAATAAAATATAGCTTGGAATTGAGTGAGTGTTCTATCTCTATCTACATGGGCTAGCAAATCTCTGGAGTATAATTCCTTAGTTAGTTGGGTCCAATGTGAGGTATTGGGAATGCATAATAGGTTGCTTTTGAATAGATAGCATGTTTGAATAATCTGCACTAGGTGTGCTAGATTTGTAATTACTCCATGGCTCGAAAAATCCTCATCAAGCTCAAATAGCTCTTTAATTGACTCCATTCAATTTATCATGGTTTAAACGACTGCTAGTAGGTTGGCCTTTTCTATTAAGTGCATCTGCTACTTTATTATTTTTTTGAATTTGTGTTTGAACACATAACTAAATTTTCAAGATTATAAAAACTTTAAGGATAATTGATCACCATATAGGATAACTCTTAATAAATTATGTAACGTTCCCATTGCTTTAGGGCTTCCACCACATCATATAGTTCACGTTCATAAGTTGATCACTTGTGCCTTAACACACTTAATTTTTTGCTAAAGAATACAACTAGCCTTTATTCCTATGACAATTCTGCTTTTATACAGATAGCTAAAGCATCAACTTGGACTCAGAATGGCTTCTCTAAATCAAATGCTGTCAACACAAGAGCATTGCATAAGACTAAATTATTGATATCAAAACTTTGTTGATGTTCATAAACCCAAACAAACGATGGCCATTTCAAACGATCAGTAATCAGTGTCATTAGAATGTTGAATCCATTTATGAATCTTTTATTGAAGTTTTCCAGCAAATAAAATGTTGCGTTCTGTGTTTAAGCCATGATTGAATAACTGTTACATTTTTCGGATCAGTTTGGATTCCTTCGAACCCAACAATAAAGCCTAAAAATGCCCATTGTTCACCGCAAACTCACATTTGTACACATTAATGTATAGCTTCTGCTCTCTTAATTTCACATATAGTAAATCAAAGTGGGTAAAAAGATCGTCTAAGTAAAATATCATCAAAATATATAGTACAAAACTTGCCAAGGAAATAATTCAATACCTTATTCNATGAGAATTTGTACTCTTTTTTCGTGAAACCTAAAGAAGTCATCACTCTGCTCCCGAGGAGGTAGGCAAATTATCGAACCTCGTTAAATCTCTGTGTTTTCTTCTTGTTTTCGATGATTCATGCGCTTTCTTCGCTTTAATTTCTCAACACGTACCCATCCACCCCTCAATTTATCGCTCACCACCACAAGCCTATGGACCTCTCCAACCCACCCTACCCATCCATTAAGTTCCAATATATTATGATTNGAACATACCAGTTTATGTATTTCACAACCTAAATATCAATATTTACAGAATAAGCACTTCGGACAATGTTAAACTATCTCGCCGGAGCTCTATGTGCGGTTTCATGAGATCAACCCTAACGTTTCTCATCCCAGATCCTCGTCCATGGACATACGCCAAACTCCCCAACAAATTAATTACGAGTTTGGGCACAATTTCAATCATCATGCATGAAGTTGACGTTGTTAGGCCCATCATAAAAAAAAAACTTATTCTAACATTAAAAATAAGTAAAAAAATAATACTACCTAAATTAGAGAAATAAAATTTATATTTATATATCTATATATACATACATACATATATATAACATTAAATATTAAATAAATACAATCATTTTAAAATTCATTTTTACTAAAATGTTTTAATTGAAACAGACCAAAATTAAAAAAATGGTGGAGACGCGGATTTGTTGCTGGAAGGGTTAAGATAAATATTTGTGGAATTAAATAAAGTCCCGGGAACATGCGGGTGGCCCTCCCTGTTCCGGCTCAAGTGGGTACCTGGAAGCAAGAGATTCCATGGTCCCCACGTTCCGACCAACTCGATTGCTCCACTGACTCTCTGTACGTACACTACAACGTACGTACGCTCAAAACATTTGCAGCCGCCCCTGCATTGTTTTCCTCACCTTCAATCGACGGCTGGGAATGCATGATTCAATTACGATTTATGATGCAGNAGATTCCATGGTCCCCACGTTCCGACCAACTCGATTGCTCCACTGACTCTCTGTACGTACACTACAACGTACGTACGCTCAAAACATTTGCAGCCGCCCCCCGCATTGTTTTCCTCACCTTCAATCGACGGCTGGGAATGCATGATTCAATTACGATTTATGATGCAGCTTAGCTCGGCGCAGTTTGCTGGCATGCTGTAAACGAGCGGAGGTTGGGCAAGCTGAGGCCTTTGTCCGGATCCGTTTGAAATTAGCTGTAAGAAATTTGACCACAGAAGAACCGTCGGCCGACCACCTTGTTCAGCCATCATGAGCCGGCTACAAAGAAGATAGTCGGTCAACCACCCCCAGCCGGTCGGGCACTTGACGCCGGCGGACTCCACTGACATCATGCCTCCCGAATTTAGATCTTGGCAACGAAATGACCAAAATACCCCTGACAACCTTTTATAAAGTATGGACATAATTGTAATCCCCCTCTTCCCTCCTCACTCCTAAAAGAGTATCTAATTTCTCTCTCTCTCAACCCCCATGTAGTGAGCACACTCCCTTTCTTCCCTCACTTATAATATTTACTTTTTATTTACTTTGTGTGGAATAAAATAGAGCCAAGAGACCGAGCAATATCCCCATTTTCTCCCCATGAAGCAAATCTCTCTTTTTCTCTCCTCTCTCTCTTTCCCTCGAATTTCATGCTCATTCCTTAGCCATGATCTACAAAATAAATATGAATTCAACATTGATGCAGTGGGTGTGGACGTGCATCTAACAAGAAGATGAGTATTCCGAGGTCAAGAAAACCCAATATAGAGAGAAAAAAATGACCTAAAAGAGAGATTTATTTGGAAGAAAGAAGTATAAGACAATAGACAAACTAACGACCCCTTATAAATAACAGGAGAAAAAGAACAAAAACAAGAAAAAATATATTAAATAAGTTAATTAGAACCACATTTTTAAAAATTATATATACTTTCTTAGTATAATCAAGGGTGATCAGGTTGGGCCGGCTTTCATTAACTAGAAAATATTGCAAAAAAATTGTTTGACACAAAATAGAATGAGACTCATGCATCATGTTATATATGATTTTAAACAATCACATAGTCACCTGTGCATTTTAGCCCTAACAGAAGCTTGATTTGTAGATTAAGAGCGAATACAAGAAATAAAATGTTAGATATTTTTGAAGCTTCAGCATAATATATGGTAACTTAATGTAATGTAGCTATTCAAATTTTTTATCTTAATAAAATTTACACGGTTAGAGAGCTTCTCCTTGACGTTTTGAAGCATTGAAGTGAAGTCTATTACTACATTCTACCCATGTTTGCTCCGAGGGTTGGGAATAACGGCTAGATCCAAGTATGATTAGGAACCTTGGTATATACATTATTAAAAGGTGACTTATCCGTTGACCAATGCACTTCATCTCATAAATTTGGTTGCTCCCTCGCTAAGCACCTAATTATATTTGTGAGTGTAAGATTGATGACTTCAATTTGTTCAGTTTGCGGGTGGTAAGCAGAGCTCATGCAAAGCTCAGCGTGCAATCTCTTCCACCAACTCTCACCAAAAAAATTGATGAACTTAATATTATTGTTTAGACTGAGACTCCTAGGATTTTCATGTAAACGAATAATGTCTCTAAAAAGAATTCGAGCTACATTAACAACATCTTTTTTTTTTTTTTTGCATGCTACAAAAATATGACATTTTGAGAAATTGTCCACTAATACCGGTACCAAATTATTTATCGTTTGGTCCAGAATGTAGTTTAAGGGTCTGTTTGGGGTTGCTGCAACTTATTAAGAAGCAGTTGTGAAATTGCTGAAAAATAATATGATGTTAAAAAAGCTGCAATGGCTATTAATCTTTTTTTTATTGAAAATGTCATTCCGTAGTTTGAAAGTTGTCATCTCAGTTAGCTAGGACCAGTGAGAAAATGCAGATTTCATTTGCAACATTTTGAAAAAACTTTCAAATTGTTGTTCACCCAAACAGACAAAACTTCAATGTGATGGCGCACCGTCGCCCTAAACGGACCCTAAATCTACCCATGATATTTCAAGAATGGATAGCGTTGTACAAATTAAAGACCAATGTTTTGGTTGTTTCCCTTATAAATTTGAAAAGCGAAGAACTACTCAACATAACAACATACATTTCGATGAAGCTTTGACTAATAAAATATAGCTTGGAATTGAGTGAGTTTTCTATCTCTATCTACATGGGCTAGCAAATCTCTGGAATATAATTCCTTAGTTAGTTGGGTCCAATGTGAGGTATTAGGGATGCATAATAGGTTGCTTTTGAATAGATAGCCATGTTTGAATAATCTGCACTAGGTGTGCTAGATTTGTAATTACTCCATGGCTCGAAAAACCCTCATCAAGCTCAAATAGCTCTATAATTGACTCCATTCAATTTATCATGGTTTAAACGACTGCTAGTAGGTTGGCCTTTTCTATTAAGTGCATCTGCTACTTTATTATTTTTCTGAATTTGTGTTTGAGCACATAACTAAATTTTCAAGATTATAAAAACTGTAAGGATTATTGATCACCATATAGGATAACTCTTAATAAATTATGTAATGTTCCCATTGCTTTAGGGCTTCCACCACATCATATAGTTCACGTTCATAAGTTGATCACTTGTGCCTTAACACACTTAATTTTTTGCTAAAGAATACAACTAGCCTTTATTCCTATGACAATTCTGCTTTTATACAGATAGCTAAAGCA
>JXCR01139310.1:65442-77824 GCA_002079205.1 Phalaenopsis hybrid cultivar
TATATATATATATATATATATATATATATATATATATATATATATATATATATATATATATATATATATATATATATATATCTATATATATATATATGTATTGTAACCCTAAATGGGAATTTGTACTCTTTTTTCGTGAAACCTAAAGAAGTCGCCACTTTGCTCTCGAGGACGTAGGCAAATTACCAAACCTCATTAAATCTTTGTGTTTTCTTATTTTCGATGATTCATGCGCTTTTTTTGCTTTAATTTCTCAACACGTACCCATCCACCCCTCAATTTATTGCTCACCACCACAAGCCTATGGACCTCTCCAACCCACCCTACCCATCCATTAAGTTCCAATATATTATGATTTAGATTAATCCATTTAATTTAAAGTAGTATTGCTTAGTTTGGTGCAATTTGATTTATTAATCTACCTTCTGACCTTAGAAATGGTTAATGTAACCTTATATAAATAAAATAAGCAATGAATGAATACAATAGGACATTTTGAGGTTAGCTCCCATAAACAATAAATGAATGCAGAAGCTCAAGCCTACTTTATTTTTATAGAGACAACGACATTAATAGTAGTTTGATTTAGCCAACAAACTTGATATGTTCGATTGACATAAAAATTATATGATCAATAACTCACATATAAATGAATTATAAACTGAAATTTTATCTTATCCAACTAACATGTAATCAAAATTTTTTAAATTGCTTCGANTCACATATAAATGAATTATAAACTGAAATTTTATCTTATCCAGCTAACATATAATCAAAATTTTTTAAATTGCTTCGACCATTTAGAGATTAATTTTTCGGGCATTTACGTACATGCCACCCACTTTCTATGTATTTACATATCCAACACTTAAAACGTTCTTTGTTTTTTTGACTTCCATACCACCTTAATCTTCATATCACATCAAAAATACCATCTCTCGACTAGCAGTTGGATACTTTCGGCTCCAACAANCTACTTCTATGCCACCTTAATCTTCATATCACATCAAAAATACCATCTCTCGACTAGCAGTTGGATACTTTCGGCTCCAACAAATGAAACTTCGATTCGAGGCTTAATCCATACAAGCGAGTGCATAAATTTGAAGTTAAGTTCGCTATGCATATAAATATACAAGATTTATGAAGCCCAGCAAAATCAAGCTTTATTACTGTTTTATAAAACCGACGGCAACCAAAGTAAATATCTCGTCAAAATTACAAAAAACTGAAAACATATCATGGAACTTCTATGGAGTAAATATTATTGCAGCAATGGCGATCAACTGCATCGCTTATTGCATCATTCCCATCCCTTTGAAAATAAAAAAAATAAAAAACTCTGCTTCATACCTAAAATTCACAAATAAAAGAGCTCTTCTGCAAATTCTGAAACTTCAGATCCACTGCCAAATCTCTTAAAATTGAGATTTTTAAGAGAGAAATTGCTTTAAGAGGAAATGGATGTGTCGTATCCATTTCTATGCGACTTCTGCCATCTCCATGCGGTCCGGAGGCTCTGTTCAAGGTCAGTATACCTTGCCGTCCAGTTCAGTTCTTCCTTGATCTTGGAAGGGTTACTGTAAACTTCCGCATAATCCCCGGGTCTTCTTTCCAAGAAATCAACTTTTATGTCTACACCGGTAGCTTTCTTGCAACTTTCTACAAATTCCTTCACTGATCTTCCTGATAACACGGTTTATAAGCAAGTTTGTGTGTCAAAAATATTACAAATTGAGAAGTTTTACTCAAAAATCAAATATTTTAGTCAGATCAAAACATAAAAAGGGAAGCTTTACATACATACAACTCAATTTTTTATGCATTTACATATCTAATAACAAAACTTTAAGTTTTACATATATGAGAACATGTGTATTTCACTTTTTAAAAGTTAAAATAATAATATTTTTAATGTGATATGAAAGATTGGGGTGGTATAAATGTAACAAGCAAAGTTTATGTAAATGCTTAGGAATTGATTGGCATGTATGTAAATGCCCCTACTTTATATATATACTGCCTGACCTTTTCCAGTTCCAACATTGTAGATGCCAACATTTCTAGGCCTTGCCTTGGTGAGAGCTTTTACATGAGCATCAACTAGATCTGTTACATCAATATAATCTCTTATACAAGTACCATCATGAGTAGGGTAGTCTGCTCCTCTAACCTACAAATTCGAAATTTTAAAAAAATTACAAAGCTGTTAAATTTGCACTTTTGTAAGGTTTGTTTGGCGAAGCAAAGTCCAATCTTTACCTTTAGTCCTGGTATGATTCCTCGAGCAGCATCGAAACACGCGCCTGAGATGCGCCCCTGGTCCCGCAGCTCGGGTCTAGGGGCTTCACCTAGCCTCCCTTCCGGATCAGATCCGATGACATTGAAATATCTAATAATGGCAACATCATGAAATATATGTATGTATATGTATATATTAGAAACAAAGTATCATAGTTGATATATGTAATTTAGGAATTTTCACAAAATGTCAAGAAAATAAACCTTAGAATCATAATGGCCATGTCTGTAGTCTTTGAAAAGTCAAGGATGATATCTTCAGCCATTTTTTTGGCCCTCCCGTATGGATTAATGGGAACCTGGATGATTATAGGAAGAAAACTTCAGCAACAGGTTTGTTTGGTAATATTTTTGCTGTACAATTTCAGAATTTTATGGGCATTAATAACAACCAGAAAACAAATTGTTGATATGTTTTATGTTCAGATTCATTAAATAGAATAGCACTCATTTGCACATCAATCGCTAACCTGAGGAGTATTTTCAGTAATGGGCATTTTCTCAGGTTCTCCATAAGTTGCACAGGTGCTAGAGTATATCAGGGTTCTAACACCATGCTTTGCCATGGCCTCCAGAATGACCAAAGTGTTTGAAGTAATGTTGTGATAATACCTGTTGAATGAAGCCACAACCAGCTCAAATTGGTAAAATTTAACTCAAGAAAATAATCAAAACGGTCCAAGGCTGTGCAAAATGCCAAATTAAATCCCAGACTATTTAAATAGGGACTAATACAATCCTCAGACAATTTAAATGGGGACTAAAACAGTCTTTTATTGGAGAATCATTTAGGTTCCTACTTATATAGGGCCTGCTTATTCGGGTGCGGCCGCGTTTACAAAACGCCGCCGCACTGTTTGGTTCCCACGTTTGCGAAAATTATTCATGCCGCACCGCGTCCGCGTCCAGGAAATCCTTAATAGGCTTTGACACAGGTAAAGACCCGCGTCCCGCGTTCACCACCGGCCTTGCCCTAGCAATTTCGGAGGTACCCCTGATCTCTCTCGCCCTCTCCCTCGCAGGATTCCTTTCTGATTCGTCACCCTAGAGGAGATCGAACCTTCTTCCTTTCGATTTTTCTTTCAGATTCGTAAGGTATGTTTTCCCTCACTGTCAATGTTTCTTTTTCCTCTTTAACCGAATACAAGGATTTTCTTCTTCTTCTTTTGATTTCAATAGACCAAGAATGGGAATGATTTTCTTCTGCTTCTTTGCTGGGCGTGAGGAATATAGGAGGGTTCTTCTTGAACTCAGACTTATAATGCAAGCTTTTGAAGCTCTGAAAATTGTTATTCTGAGAGTTTCTTTACCATTCAGAAAGTTCTTCGGCACAAATTAGTTTTTTAGGATGTGTACGATTCTTTTCGGAATTTACCATTCTCTGAATTTTTTTTTATGCTACAAATCTGTGGGGTTGATATTTATGTAAATATATATTTGGGAATTCAAACCCAAAGTTTGTGGCAATTGATATGCATTGAAGAATGTTAGGAAGGGATTGGTTACCAACAAGATTCACGCATTTGTTTTAGGGTCATAAGCATTTGATAATTGGAGTGCCTATAAGTTTTTATTTTGTTCTGTAAAAGCATGCTATTACTGATGTTTTCGCAGTCTTCTCTAATGCCCCTATCTTCATTGGACATATTGGAAGTTTGCCAATTTTTTGGATGGCCGATTAATGCTGATTTGGAACTTCGGGGAAGACAAAAAAAATGTTGAGGGGCAGATACATACAAGCCACCCAAAAATTTCTATGGAATGTCGTAGTGATTGTAATGACGGTCGACATCATTTCTACAGGCTTATGTTGAATGCTTAACTTTTCTGATTCCCACGTTCGCAAAAATTTTTATTTGAAGCGTTTGCAAACTTGGCAATGTTAGTTTGGCAATTATCAAATTGTTAGTTTGACAATTGTTAGTTTGGCAATGTTAGTTTGGCATTGTGTATTTAAAGCATTTGCAAACTTGGCAATGTTAAATGCTTAACTTTTCAGAATGCTGTGAAATTTGGCAATGTTAGCTTGGCATTGTTGCATAAAATAGCACAAGTTTTTGAAATTTGGGAATTTTTTTTTTCTGATTCTCGTCAAAGCCTTACAGTTATAAAAAGAGCTCATTTAAAAGCTCATCTATGTTGACATTTTAAGGCTGAAAAACAGCTATAAAAGAGAGGCTAGGGGACCGTAATATCTATATATATCATTTTAAGGATTGTAATATCATTTTAAGGCTTGGTTACAATAAAATGGGTTGCGACGACAATTTTGTTAATTCTATTTATTAGAGTGTTACTATTAATTTTTTGTATCAATTATCAAATGAATTTTGGGGATTGTAATATCTATAACGCATGGCATTCCATAGCAATGCAGGCATCAAACTTTGAAGAGAGGCTTGGGTAAATCAAAATAGCACATACGGGTTGGAGCTTATAATATTATTACAGGTCTAATTTTAGCTGATGTATGCAAACTTTGCTAAGCAACGCTAGATGATGAGGGGCTATCTGTTTGCTTCCCGTGATGAGGGGCTATCTATTTGCTTCTCGTGCTTTTTCTTCGTGGATTACCTTCTCGTGCTGGATATTTTGGTTGAGGGGCATCTGTTTGCTTCTAACTGCTTATATTTGCTTCATTTCTTCAAAGTTTCTTTAATATATATATAAATTAGTCATTGTTGGTGATTTCTACACTTTATTGGTTAGTTGATTAGCACCAGAGAGCATGTTGTAGTGTTCTTCATTAAGATTCAAAGCTATCTAACCCAACACAGTAGCTTAATAAAACATGTTTGATTCTCTTATGTGGATGTAGGTCTTTGACCGAACCACATAATTCTTTTGCGTACTTTTATTTTTTATTTTGATGAGAAAATTGCAACACTATGGAAATGCTTGGTGTATCGGGTAATGCAAGTACTTATTTTCCTTTGTTCCATATAGTTCTAACATGTCTAAGGCGACTGAAGAGAGACTGTCTGCTATGTGGGATAAAGAAGTAGCAAATATTTTTTGTGATTTATGTATTAAAGAAATAGAACTGGAAATAAGTAAACCACATATTTCAATAAGAAAGACTGACAAAATATTGCTAGAAGGTTCAAAGAATTGACAGAGAGGGATTGCAACAGACTCAAATTTAAAAATAAATGTGATCAGTTGAAGGAGTAGAAAATTTGGAAGGAGCTCAAACGTGGATCCACAATGTTGGGTTGGGATTCCGTTAAGCGAACAATCGCTGCTCCAGATGAATGGTGGGCCGAAAGATTGGAGGTAATAAATACAATCTTATTTTGTTAATTCTTGCATTTTTTGAAAGACTGCGCTCATTTTTATGGATCTTCTACATGAGTTATGTCGTAACCACGGTCTTCATGGTTCTTTTAGAAACGACCACGATAGGGCGTTGGCTATAACATCATATATTCTCTCACAGAATGAATTAGTTAGAGGAGCTATGAAGCGATTTCAACATTCCTCGAAAACAATTAGTCGATATTTCTCCAAAGGTATACAAGCACTTGTGAGCATAGTAACGCAAAACATTAAGCAACTGGATCCATCGTTCGCAATTATTCCTGAACAAATTGCAAGTGATCCCCGTTACATATTGTATTTTAAAGTAAGTTTTATTAGTTTGTTACTTTAGCTTCACTAATTATGAGTAACAGAACTGCATTGGAGCAATCGATGGTACGTATGTAGATGCACAACTACCAAGTCACGAAAAGATCTCGTACATTGGTCGGAGTGATACAACTATCCAAAATGTCATGATAGTGTGTGACTTCAACATGTGTTTCGCATTATAATGGCGGGATGAGAAGGAAGTGCACATGACAGTTATTTTTTTCCTATGCAACTAGGAATAGAACACAGTGTTTTCCTCACCCATCTCCAAGTTTGTTCATCTCACTTAAACTTATAAATTACATGTATTATTTTTCATTAATATTGTCTTTCATAACAGAAAAGTATTATTTGGTTGATGTCGAATATCCGATGCTGAGGGTCTACCTGAAGCCCTACCCTGACACCAGATACCATATTCCTGACTTTGAGTGAGCAAGTGACAAAATCTGTGGCAGAAAAGAAATGTTTAACAAACGACACTCCTCTTTAAGCAAGGTAATTGAAATAATATTTGGGGTGTGGAAGAAGAAATTAGTTATCCCACGTGATATGTTGTCGTATTTATTTCCCAAACAATTGTATATTGTGGTGGCCACTATGACACGTCACAATTTCATCTGACGACGTCCCTCTCAATTAAATACGATCTTCACTTTAGCTGATAACGATGAACTTATTGACTTTCTAGAACCATCAAAATCACTCGCTAGTCAATCATTACCTGAGGATGAGATTGAATCGATTGAATTTGAAACTCAGGACGGTGAAGGTATAGCCGAGATGACTGTTTTAAGGGAGTCTATCGCAGATGCTATATATGGATATTGATTCAATCAGACTTCTTTATTTATTATATGTTTATTTGAGATGTAATTCATTGTAGTATGGATTTGTATTTTATGATTTTATTAAAAATTTCATATTTTTCATTTGAGATGTAATTCGTTGCAGTATGAATTTGCATTTTGTTTTAAATTATTTGTTTTGTTTTATTTATATTTTTGTTTAGTTTTTTTTTTCTTTTTTTCTTTTTTTTGTGTGAGTGTGCGAGGCGAGTGATGAACGATGAAAAGTAATTGTGTATTTCGGTCGAATCAATTTTCCTTTATTTCGATTCTCATAAATAAAGTTTAATTTAATTTTATGATCTGACAAATTATCTTTCTTAGTTGTTTTATCTCACTAATAGCATGAGCTCTAGGATTTCATGGACCTCCCGAGTTGTGTTGTGTTTCTACGGACTACCGGCTCCCTTACTCACGTCATGCAAGCCTCTTAGCAGTGAGAGACAGTTTTACGATTGTCAGAGCGGTGTTTCAGCAAGATGCGATTTCTTTCGTTGGGTCGACATTCCAACATACTCCCATGCCAATAGTGATCGTGCTACGATGGTTTCCCAAGAGGACATTGTCGCTAAGGATGGACGACGTCAGAGTTTTAAATTGAACGTTTTAATTTTTTAACTTGTAATTGTAATTTTATTTTTTATTTTATTTCTTTTGATACTTACAAAATGGTGAGCAATGTAATTTAATTTTTGCAACTGAACTGTAATAGTTTGAGACATCTGTTTTATCTATTATTTTTCATAAACAGTTATGTTGCAAACAGATTAACCAAATAGGGGCAGAATGATCATTTATTCAATAACACCTCACAGTAAGCTGTCTCAAACAGCAAGCTAGCTTATTCTGATAATCTGCAGATTATCAGAATAATTTGTTTATCAGCAAATTATAAATAATCAACAGCTGCGTCAAACAGACTCATAGTCTGAGGACTAAATTAGCATACTTTGAGACTATTTTGGGCGCTGCAAATAGTCAGTGGACCATTTTGATCTCCTTCTATAGAACTCATTATTAAATTACAATTTTGAAATACTTATTGAAACTGCAAAGCGTTAGCAAATAGAAAACTAATAGGCATAACATAATAAATACATAGTAATTTGAAGAAAAGTCGGAACTACATTAAGAATAGATATTCTACACAATTTCCTATCAAACTTGTTTTAAAAATTTTACTGCCAGTTTTATTTGTCGACATCAACTAGATTCACTGGCACACTTCAGTGAAGTATGTGTTTAAGTAGAAATAATCTACAAACTAGTTTAACAACATATGTCAGTTGAATGTTTTAAGGGGAAAAAAATCATAGCAGCCTACATTCTTCTAGCTGTTGCAAAAGATAAAGGTAATGCACTTAGGGACTATTTGGTTGAGTGAATTACTGGTGTACTATAATTCTTTTGTAGGGATTTGAAAAAATTATATGATTTGTATGAAAATTTACAAATACAAAGTAGAGTTTTAATGAACTTGAAGTTTACACCGTAGTTCATTTTGGTTGAAATTTAGAATTAGACCGATTTGTCCGAATTTTAGGGTCCGTTTGGGGCAGCTTATAAGTGTGCGCGGTGTTTTCAAAACGCCACCATACCGTTTGGTTCGTGCGTTTCGCCAGCTTATCTGAAACTGTATTTGAGTTTTTACAATAAACGCAGACCGCAGGTCGACCCATACGGCCGGCCCGCGGGCCGCGTTTCAGG
The DNA here is from genome assembly GCA_002079205.1 of Phalaenopsis hybrid cultivar. Classification (NCBI taxonomy): domain Eukaryota; kingdom Viridiplantae; phylum Streptophyta; class Magnoliopsida; order Asparagales; family Orchidaceae; genus Phalaenopsis; species Phalaenopsis hybrid cultivar. The sequence goes on from JXCR01139310.1 coordinate 73,932, forward strand.
ATAAACAACTTATCCTGAAACACACAAGCTGCCCCAAACGAACCCTTAATTGCTTCTTTAAATTATTATAGGCAAGTCGTCATTGCCTGCCGCCTCCCTCCACCGCCCCACGCTGCCGGTCACAACCGCCCACAACCTACACCAACCCTTTGCCGCTCCTTGTCCTCGCCCACCGCCCGTTGTCGCCGCCTACTGCCCTTTGCCCTAGTGAATACATTACTTTCAATATACTTCGAACCGAACAAAAAAATATAAGTCCCCTACATTTATTCTACAGTAAATCAAACAATGCATAAATATTTCAAATACATTGTAATCATAGTACTCTGCAAATCTTTTGCATTGCATTTCATTTTTAACAGACCAAACGGTAAATCTAATCCCTTCCCAGTTTGGTATCATTTTCTATTAATTATTTTTTATTACTTTAAACTTTAGATTTATTTATTTTTATTTTATATTTGTTCTAATTTGTAGTAAAAAAGTTTTTGTTTGCCTTATATATTTATTATTTTTAGAAGCAAAAAGCACTGGTTAGATAAAATTCATCCATTGATCCTCCCTCCCTTCATCATCTCCACCGCCTTCAGTGGAAGCTTTGTACTCTGGAGAAGCCACACCATCACCAACACCTTGCCAACCACCCTGTTTTTAAAATTTTAGAAACACATAGAACTTGTTTTGAGGGTCTTTTTTAAACACAAAACAACTTGGATTTTAAAATTAAAAAAAAGAAAAAAAAACTTGACAAGTCTTTTCTTTTGCATCTTCAATAGTAACTAACTTCTACATAAGGAGATATAATAAAACTAACTCAATTAAGTGTTTAAAATGAACTACAAATCCATCCTATGCATAGAAAAAAAGTAGCGAAATTCCCAAATCATCCATTAAAGAAAAAATAAGCTTACCTGAGAGGTTCGAGAGTACTCTCACCAACGTAAGCCACTGCTGCAAAGTGCATCACAGCATCAAATGCATTTTGTGCAAATATGCGGTCAACCTAATTGCATTTAAGGAACAGTCCCCCATTTTACAAAAAATGAAAGAACTAGTAGTCGTATATATATGTTAACATTGCAAACCATAAGGATACAACTTTAGCATCACCTAAATCAGCATAAATAAACTGAAGCCTTCCAGGCTCTGGAAATAACTTCTGGAGAGTTTTAACAGCCCCAATATTACCCCTAGAAAGATTATCCTGTCAAATTGGGGCCAAAAATCTGTCTTAATAGTTTGAAAATAAAATTATAGAAAAAAACAAAGAAATCGAAACTCTAAGATTGATACAAAAATTGATGCATACCACTATGGTTACTTTATAGGAGTCCTTCAAGAGTCGAAGAGTTGCGTGTGATCCGATATAGCCAGCCCCGCCGGTTACTAAGACATGCATCACCCCAGCTTCATGTTTAGCAAACTGAGGAAAGCCACACTAAAATCATTAGGTAAGTAGCATAAAATTAAAAAAAGAATAATAATAATGAAATTTCAATATAATCAAGTGTAAAACAAAAAATAAAAAACTTCTTTAGGAGCTCGTCTGTCCTGTTATGATACAAGGCAAGTAATGAAAATAGTGACACACAATTAAGCATCCTAAGAGACTAATAAAAACCTATAATCAATACTCGACAAGATGAAAAAGTAAATTTAAAGCAACTAAACAACAAAAATACATTATGCTTCTATGGGTCCAAGTTCTTTCAAAAAAAAATTCCAAATAGCTTACAAATCAAATATGTATAATGTGTTCCATTAAACATGATCAAACAAATGAAATTTTAAATTTCAAGGTTACTTCCAGACAATCCATGTTAACAAATTATTTGAAATATTGACACAATCTAGTTTTCTCCATAAGGTTCCCTTTCTTTGTAGGAATATGGAATCAATGAACCAAATTAAACAAAAATAATAATAACAATAATTTCAATTTGATTTGTAAAAATAACTTCACTAAAAACCCATAAAGAGTTAAATCTTGTTCAATTGATTCATCTATTACGAAAAGCTTGTTTATTCGCTTGCATATTCAAGACAGATTTAATTTCTAATATAGAATCATAGATTCATGTTCACGTGCAAAAATTATACTTAGTTTCTAATTAAAGCTATAACTATACAATTCAAGTTGCAGTTTCAGTCAAAATAAGAGTCACAAGTACATTTTCTATTTCAAAATCACTTTATAAAAAAAGGTTTAGATTCAACAATGACCTCATGCTCGAAGTCGACCTCAAATTTGGAATATCAATCTTGCTTAATTCTAGTTTTAAGTTCAGCTTCAAGGTCTAATTTACTTTGTCTCAAAAACTCAAGCTCTAATATGGCTTCACACTCACCTTCAATTTTAGACTCATTTTGAACTGTTGTTCAATTATAGATTTAGTTTCATAACTATGTTTTAATAAAGATGCAAGTTCGGATTCAATTGAGATCATATATAGATTCATAGGGTACTAATAAATCATCTTCTACATCCAAAATATTTTTGAAAGAATCCTCATAAATTATGTAGTTTCTTTAACAAGGTCATACTTGACTAAGCATGTTTTTTGTGAAGGCATATACTTAACAAGCTTTACGGAATAAAGTATTGATTATTGCAAGAAAATTTAGTCATAAATGCAATAATTTTAAAATGATGTTTGAAATATTCATCAATATAAAAAAATCTAGATAAAGTCTCACATAATTTTTTTGGAGTTTCTACTAAATTCATTCATAATCTCTCACTTAAAATCTTAACAAAACAAATAGATAATGGTTTCAAAATATTCCAGAGGCAAATAATGCTTAGTTAAAAGACAAAAAAAACCATACAAAATATTCAAACATTCAAGCATCATTTTATTTATAATCTTAAACCAAACATACAATTGGTCCCAATGTTCTTCCAATGATAATTTCTTTTGAAGTCTACGTTCTATATCAACTAATGTTGATTTGTTTCGCTTGCAACAATACACCAATAAAATTAGGCGCGTTCGACAAATCTCATGCAAGCAATTTCCACAATTACAGAATAAAATAAAGGGCACTCATTGAAATTTCCACAAAGTAATACTTCTCATTGAATGTATCAACATAATTTTAAACATAATAGTCACAAAGTTAAACATAGAACCATAGCCCTCCCAAGTTCAACTAAACTGCCTCATTTATAATTTTCATAATTGCCAATTATTATGGCATACTTGATGTATTAGAGTTCTGTTTGGATAAGAAGTAAATTGGTCATTTTCTATTTTTATTGGCGTACTCTAATCCTCTCTTATTTATAGGAGGGATAAGGGCTGATTTTAGCATGTGGAGTTGTAACCCTATTTGAGTTGTGTTGACCGTATAAAAAAAACAGAAAAAGGAAGAAGAAAGAAACAAGAAAAAGAAATAATAAATAAATAAATAATATAATTAGTTAAATTAAATTAATTAATCACTTAATTAATTATCTACCTCTTCCCGCTCTTCCACTGTTACAAGCACGAACGAAAGCCTCTTTGACATTCATTCGCACTCTTTCTTTTGGACGGTTTCTGTCTTCCTCTTTGATTTTTCTGTCCTTTGCAATTACGGCATCTGCCTCTTCCTGATTTCAATCGATGAAGACTTGCCATTCTTCACCAAATCACATACAGGTTTGCACTGTTCTCCCTTCACATGTTCTTCCTTCTACCAAATTTTCCCGTTGAAAGCCTAAAATCTTCTTTCTACTTTGTCTGTTTTCTACCGTGATTCCTATTTTCCCGTACCCGTCCTTGTCTTCCCCACTCACGGCAGCCACAGAAATACTTATTTAAAACCTACAACATACAATCAATTGATTCCCCTCTGTTGAAAGCCGCTCCACAGAAATCCTGTATCCCCATCCTCGCGAGATTTAATTT
>JXCR01139313.1:0-17731 GCA_002079205.1 Phalaenopsis hybrid cultivar
TGTGAAAGTTTGATTACAAAATGAGTGAGAAGATCACTCAAACCACACCCTTCCCATCTATCAAACTTAGATCACACAATGAAGTATACAAAAATGTGGGAAATATCTATGATTCACACAATAGTTGACCTAGTGTGAGTAAAAAATCAACCCCTACAATTAATATAAGGAATGGATAAACTATCCCCATGAAGAATAATTTCAAGCTGAGTGGAAGGTAAAGTCCCTATAGCAATCTCTTCATTATCCTTCCCCCTAGCTGCCAAACTAAGTGCAGGAGTGTTACCTTCCCTTAAGATATGCTGGAAAATCACTTCAACATTGATCAACATGCTCTTGATCTTAGTAGTTCACCTAGCAAAATTCCATGGAGTAGTTTCTTCTTGATTCAGTATTCTAATACAGCTGAAAGAATCTGACTCAACTACCAATTTTATGATGTTGCATTGCTTGGCAAGGTAGATAGCTCAATAAATAGCAATCATTTCAGTTTCTAGTGCATCAATTACCCAAGTTGGAGAGGAAAAGTATAACATGCACTTCCCTAGAGAGTTCCTAAAGATTCCTCCCACACCAGCAGCCTCCTTACAAAAGCTTCCATCTGTATTGGCTTTCACCCATCCTTCAGGAGGTGGGTTCCAGAGAACTCGGCTTCTGCACACTAGGCACCCAATTCAGGAAAATATTGGGAAAATTTTGAAATTTTATTATCTTTTGCAAATAAGAAGTACAATTCAGAACCACATCCATCTCCTTAGGTTTGTTGTTTAAACTGGTTCCTGCACATCCAAAAGAACCAGGCAACAAAATAAGGAATGATTATTAATTTGGCATCCAACCATTCCATCAAACACCCCAAAAAGTATTGCAAGCTAACTTTCAGAGTGTCAATATTGATCTAGTTTATTATATCTGACCAAACCCTTTGGAAGAAACTACAAGAGAAGAACAAATGATCCAGACTTTCTTCAGCATTACTGCACAGATGACAGCAAGAGGGTCCCTTAATCCCTTTCATCTTCAAAATATCATCAGTAGGAAGTAAGGATTTTCATAGCCTCCAGTAGAAAAAGGACATGGAAGGTGTTAACCACTTCCCCCAAATCAATTTACCCCACTTGACAGGTTGCCATTAATATAACTATTGAAAGATAAAGGCAGACATTTTTTTTGTGAGGAAGCCTGTCTAGTAATGAGTCTATCTTTCTACCCAGGATTGATTTTTGTTTTCTTAACGCAATGTATTTGCTCTTCAGTTAGGATGGCAGCCAACAAATTACAGTTCCACTGATTATCAATCCAGAATTCCTTCACTTTTGTCATTGAGTTTGGATTGGAGGTGTGTAGTCTCACCCCATTCCACACCCAATTATCCAGCCAGAAATTAACTTGGCCTTCACCAAGCTTCCAGATAAATAGATCCTCAGCTTTATTTCTAATCTCTAAAAGCTTAGTCCACAACCTGGAATAACCCACCTTCTTCTGAGCCATAGTAGGATGAACTGTCCTGCAATTCTTTCCCTTCATAAACTTAGCCCAAAGACTGTCTTGTGCTCTAAACTTTATCCATAGTTTGCATAGGTTGATGATACTGAGTTGCTGAAAATCTTTAAAGCCTAAACCTCCAGCACTTAAGGGTTTACATAGTTTATTCCAAGCTAACCAATTGAATGTTTTTTCTGTCCAGCCCACAAAATTTTGTTGAAATTTGTGCCCAGCCTTATTTGAGTTCCTTTCTTCATGGTAAACATTTGAAGAGCATAAGATGGAATGGAAGTTAGGATACTTTTAAGGAGGGTGATTCTACCTCCATTAGAGAGGAAGTAATTAGTCCAACATTGCAGCTATTTTTGAATTTGATCAATAATCCCATTGAATTGAGTTTGTTTGGTTCTCCCTTTGATTAATTGGACACCAAGATAGTTGGTTGGTAGAGAAGCTTTGCTGAAACCAGTGTGCTGAGCAATCCATTTCTTAATCTGCGGAAGAGTGTTTGAGCTAGTAAAGAAATGACATTTTTGTTTATTAAGATGCATACCAAAGGTGATTTGGAAGTGTGTAAGTCCTTGGTAAAGAGCCTTCACAACAGTCTTGGTAGCCTTGGAAAAAATGATAATATCATCAGCATATAACAGACGACTCACCCTAATGTTTGATCTATGCTGATATGTCAAGTGAGGAGAAGAGGCAAACATTTGATCTAGAAGTCTAGAAAGATAATCCATAGCAAGAATGAAGATAGTAGGAGACAATGGATCTCCTTGTTTAATTCCCCTAGAGGCAGTGAAGAACCCTTGGCTTTTACCATTGATTAAGATAGAGTGATTGTTAACACAAAGCCACCTTCTTACCAAATTTATAAAGGCACCAGAGAAACCTCTAGCATTTAAAGTGTCCAAGATAAAATTCCAATTGATAATATCATAAGCTTTCTCGATATCTAATTTTAGAATGAGATTGCTGCCTCTACATTTTCTATCAAGGTCCAACAACAACTCCTGTGCCAAGAGAATATTATTAGAGATTTGTCCCCCTTTCACAAATGCTACCTGGTTATTACAGATAAGTTGCTCGAGGTGAGGTTGGAGCCTGTTGTTAATAACCTTGCTGATAACTTTAGACGGGACATTTGTTAGACTGATAGGTCTGAAGTCTCCTCACCCAATCCTACTAGAATTTTTGGGAATCAAAGTTATAGTGGAAGCAGTTAAATACTTAGGGGGATCCATACCTTTAAAGAAGCTTTGTACAACATCAACAACCTCCCCACTGATGTATTCCAAGTAGTCTTATAGAATTTGGCAATAAAGCCATCAGGGCCAGCCACCTTATGGTCATCAATAGAGTCCAATGTAGCTTTAATTTCCCCTTCCATAGGAATCTGAATAAGGTCCAAGCTTTGAACATAATCAATGCACTCAGAGAAAAGTTCCACCTTGATAGGAGCTCTCTCAGTAGACTGATCCATAAAGATATTCTGAAAGAAATTAACAGCATCAATGGCAATGTCCTCAGCATCAGTTACTACCTTACCATTAGAATCATGTATGGAAAGGATCATGTTATTCTTCCTTCTGAAATTAATACAAGCATGATAATAGTCTGTGTTTCTGTGTCCTTCAATAAATTTGGTGACTGCAGCTTTTTGTTTCAGAAAACATTAAGTATAATTGGTTTGCATTAACAGTTCTTCACTGGCTTTGTGCAGGTCAGCTTTAGAATTCAATCCCATTTGAAAATTCTTTTCCATTCTGATAACATTACTTTGGGCAGTGGTCAAGTTCTCATTAATTTTACCAAATGTTTCCCAATTCCACTTCTTTAGATGAGCAGCCACTTTCTTCTAAAGAATCCACAGTTTTAACAAGGGATTAGAGTTCCCTTTAGCCCTCTAAACCTTATAAACTTCTTCAACAAATTGAGGATGAAGAGTCCACATGTTTTGGAATCTGAAAGGAGCTTTATTTGGCTTTTTAGCATTCTAGATCATATATAACAGTGGTCTATGGTCAGAACCTGCCATAGCCAAATGAGTAATGATAGTGCAAGGGAAGGTTTGAATGCATTTAGAGTTACCCATCATTCTATCCAGCCTCTCCCACATGGCACCACTTCTCCAAATGAAGTCTGGCCCTTGATACCCCAAATCAAACAACTCAGCCTCAGAAAGAAAATCATTGAACCTGTTTATTGCAGAGACAATAGGTGGTCTACCACCATTTCTTTCACCAAGAGAGGAAAGACAGTGTAAGTAACCCCCCAAAATCCAAAAAGAGTTTACTGCTTGTCCAATCTGAGTCAACTCATTCCATAAGGTAGCTTGGTTTTTGACAAGGCTACTGACATAAATGAAGGTGGCATAGCCAACTTGAGCTCCAATATAGAATTGGATGTGAATAAACTAAGAATGATTTAGCAAAACAGACCATTGTAATTAAGCTCTAGCAAATAGCCAAATTTTGTTATTGGAGTTAGAAAAATGATCAAAATGAGGGAACTTATTCTAAATTTTTTGGGAATTTTTCGTAACTAAAGGTTCAAGAATGGAAAAACACCAAACTTTATGGACTCTCACTAGATTTTTTAATCTCTTAAGAGATGAGGGGTGAACAATACCCCTAATGTTCCAAACAAGAAACTTAATCATTGAGAGCAGGTCCTCCCTTTCCCCTAGTCCCTGGATGGTGATCCATAGTAATTGGGCCCTCCAAAGGCTGTTTAAATTCTAACTTGCCTTTTTCTTTTTATTGCTTCTTTGAACTTGTCAATCTTCAGTTAAGACATCAGTCAAACTGTCAATTCTCTTGTCTTCAACTCTAATTGGATTAATACTGATTAAGCGGTCATCATGTATTATATTTTCCTTCAAATTTCTGTTAATACGAATGGCTTCCTCCTGCTCCACAGCACTATTATTGACTTTAACCCCAATAGTATTTTCAACTACAACATCAGTAGTAACAGCTGCCACTACCGTTCCATCTGTTTCTACTGGCCTAGAAGTAATTTTGACCCCATCAGGTTTTCTTTTAGATGGAGGGTGTAGTCAATAACACCTTTCCACATTATGTCCAAACATTTTATAATGATGACAATATACTGGCTTTTGTTCCATTACTATTTGCTGTCAAAATCCTTCTTAAGAAGTACCAATCCACACCCTATCTATTTCAGGCAGGGAGATGTCCCTTTATACCAAAACTCTAGCACCAGCAGGTCTAGCCATATTAAAAGTAGGGGCATCAATTTTCAGTGAGCAACCAAGCACCCTATTGATGCTGAAAAGAACATTTTAATGGAAGTACTGAATAGGTAAGTTGGGGAATTTAAACCAAATAGGAACTATATGGGGTTCCTTTGAGGGATCAAAATCAGGTGTCCACTTCATTAACTTCATTGGAACTCCATTGATAATTAGAGTTTGTTTGGAAAAAACCCTTGCATAGTCCTCTTCATTAAATAATGAAATTAGCAAGTGCCTTCCATCTATTAGACCCAGCCTCCAAGCACCTGTTAATTTCAAATCCCCAAAGAATTTCATTATCAAATCCATTTTAGGGTGGCAAAACTGAAATTTGCCAACCAAAGTAAATTTTACTATTTCATTAAGCTCACTAATTTTCCGAGGGGAGAAGAAAATTGCAGGTTCCCCGTCCTTTACTCCTAAAGGATTAACAAAGGTACAAACTCCCCTCCCAGCAGCAGCATCATGTAAACATTGAGGGAAAACCAAATGTTCAAAAGAATTTAGGTACTTCCAAGCCACTACCAACAACTTCAGCAAAGGTAGCCTTAGTCCATTAGGCATTAGTATCGACATCAATGGGGTAGGCCATTGAGGATATCATAGACCAATGACAAAGGTAGGGTAAGAGAGAACCCCCAAACAGCAAAGACCAAAGTCCAGCAGAAAGAGAGAAGCAATTTCAGAGCCTCAAAAAGTATCAATCAGAACTGAAACCAGGAAAACCAGCAAAGAAGTGAAAGACCAAGGAAAAAGCAGTAGCTAACAACAACTGTAGCAATAGAACAGTAACAAAACTTGAAACAAACTTCCCGGGCAAAACCCAAACCACCACCACAAACCTAGGGAGTCCTTGAAATAAAGCAAGCTTCACTCAAATCCAAAACACCTTCAAGCAGCTCCATCACAGCCAAAACCCTAGCAGAGCACAGCTAGGTCCAGCCGCCAGTATCCTGAAGATTTTATATATATATATATATATATATATATATATATATATATATATATATATATATATATATATNCAAGGACCAATAAAATTTATGTTTTTCTATAATTTGTGGTTTCTATTCATAAGCATTTAATTATGTAACCCTAGAACTTCTCTAATGTATTTCTTTGTCCTAATACAAAACAAATGATTATGATTTTCTGTAATAGTTTAGCTTCTACTATTTTATTTTGTAATACTGGCATATATATATATATATATATATATATGTATATATATGTATATAAAATGGTGGCGGCTATATTTGCTCTGTTAGGGTTTCTGTGAGGAGGATGGAGCTTGGTGACTGCAGCCTGAGGAAGACCTTCTTGAGGCTGGGTCGGAGAGGCCTTCTCAACTCTTGGAGAGACTTTTCTGCCTACCCGGGCTAGGGGGCTCAACCTCTGTAAGTTACTGTTCCATTGAAGTCTGCTGCTTCATTACTGTTCTATTGAAGTGTGATGTTATCTGAAGTCACTGGTCTGTTGAGTGCTTGAGGGTGGGAGCCTTAAGCAGCAGAGGTTTTTCTTTAGGAGCTCTGTGAGTTGTCTGGCTCACCTGAGATTTCTGTTTTGGTCCTAGTCCTTCTTATCAGTGTGGGGTTCATGGCATCCCCTATTGACTTGGAGACTAATGCACAGTGGACTAGAGCAACATATGCAAGAGTGGTTGGGAAGAATGTGGATTCTTTCTAGGATATGGAAAGACTTGTCTTTCCCACAAGAGTTCCATGACACTGATGCAGGTAAAGGCACCTCACCTTGCATTCACCCTAGTGGCCATAAGGAAGGGGAACATTCACTATTCTTCTCAAATCAGGAACTAAACATCCTTAACAAAGAAGTTCAATTTACTCGGATTGGAAAATTTAGTTTGGGTCTAGTGAGAGGTTTCTTTGACTCACTTCAGTTTTTAGGTCCATGGAAACTGGGTTTGCTTGATGGAAGACACCTACTAATTCAACTTACCACAGAGGAAGACTATGCTAGAGTTTTTTCCAAACAGACAGTTAGAATTGCTGGAGCTGCATAAAGATTTTAAAATGGACACCAGACTTTGATCCTTCAAAGGAACCTCCTGTGGTTCCAATCTGGTTCAAACTACCAGGACTTCCACTCCACATGTTCAATCTAAATGCCCTATTGAACATAGGCAGTGTTATAGGTACTCCTCTTAAAGTGGATGCACCCACCTACAACAAAGCAAGACCAGCAAGTGCAAGGATTCTAATAGAAAGGAACATCATATTGCATGAGCTAAAAAAAGTGTGGATTATTGATGAAGCAGAAGGTTTTTAGCAGGAGGTAGTCATGGAAAAAAAAACCTTACTATTGCCAACATTGGAAAATGTTTGGATATACCAAGGAAAGATGTTACAGACTTCACACACCTACCAAAAGACTACCAACAAATCCTACTTCAAATGTTGCTGAGGAGGCAAATCTAACTCTGAATCAGGAAGGCGAAATACAACAAGTAAGGAGTAAAAACTTAGCTAAAGCCACAACAAATAATGCTGAGGAACCATGGGGTGATCCAAGGGTGCATGAAAGAGAAACTCAACCTGTAGGATCTCTCACAAAGCCAAGCCCAACAGAAAAAGAGGCAGATAAACAGACCAATGACAAAACTATAGATGTTGAACTAGTTGGGGACAATAAAGTCAACAAATCACCCCAGAAAAGAAATAGAAAATGTGGGACAAGTCCCACAAAACAAAAGCAATATGGAGGGGGCCTCCAGCAGTAAAATGAAGTGCACACCTTCAGAGCAGATGATACAAGAGATACAATACTCAATGGAAAGTGAATGGCAAACACAACAGAAAAAAAGGAAGAAGAAGCTCAGAGAAGACACTGAAACAAAGAATGGAGAACAGCAGAAGGCGCAAAGAATAAATAATTCTCACACAACCAGGGGAAGGACAAGATCTAGGTCCCAACCCTCTTCCCATACCCCAACAACATGATTAATTTGATATGTTGGAATATAAGGGGGATTGCTGATCTTCCTTCCTTAAAAATATTAAAGTATTTAAATCAGAAGTACAAGTGTTGGTGCTTGGTGATCCTGGAACCTTTGGTTCATCAAAATATTCCGAAATATGTTAAAGCCTTCGCAGGGTTCTCTTTTAACACTAATCTAAATAACAAAATCTGGATTTGGAGTAGAATTGAAATGAATGTAAGATTTTGCTCAATCATTCACAATTCATAATTCATACACTGCTCTTTTACCAAGGCAGACCAGGTTGGCCAAGCCACTTTTGTTTATGCTGGATCCTCCAAATCAGCAAGAATTGAACTATGGAAGGAGCTCCACCAACTTAGAAGCTTGACAAACACTGCCTGGATTGTTGGAGGAGATTTCAACTGCATTGCTTCACCTGCTGAAAAAAAGGAAGGAAGAAATCCTTCCACTAATAACATGACTCAATTCAATGACAACATCAATTCTGCTGGGCTGTTTGATTTCGGATTCAATGGACCAGAGCTCACTTGGAGAAGGGGAAAAATTTGGGAGAGATTGGATAGGTTCTTGGCTAATGACAGCTAGATTCAGAATTATTTGCAAACTGATGTCACTCACCTTAGTCTGGCAAGGTCTGATCACAGACCTATGTTAATTTCCATCTCAGCCAATGGACACAACAACAGAGCTCCCTTCTGATATCTTAATGTTTGGTCAAGCCACAGAGATTTCATACATATTTTTAAGGAGAATTAGAAGGATTGTGATTACAAAACCCCATAATCAAGCTGTGGAATCTACAGAAAAAGACTACTAAAGCCCTTAATAATTGAAATTGGAGCACTTTTGGGAATATTCTGACTAGAGTGGAACAGGCTGAGAAAGAGCTCCAACTTCTGGAGGAAGGACACAACAAGGGTCAGGTGGGAGATTCATTCCTTCTGGAAGCCATTGAAAAGCAATTGAATGCTGTAGAATGGCAAGAATAATTCTTGAAACAGAAGGCAGCAAAGAACAAGTTCATGGATGGTGACAGAAACACTAAATTTTATCATACCTGCATCAAGTATCAAAGAAAACGCAACACCATTCACTCTATTAAAGACAACCAAGGAAATTGGATTAGAGATGTTCAAGGGATTGCTGACAGTACTGCGGCCTACTGTAAAGATTTGATGCATTGTGAATTAACTGAAAGATAGCATGTGTAATCAGAATTGTTCCAAGATGAGAAGAATATTTGTTCCAAGATAAAGCTAGTTGAAACACCTAGAGAGGAAGAAATAAAAAGAGCTTTATTCTCTATTGATAGTTCCAAATCAGTAGGTCCTGATGGTTTCACTGCTGATTTCTATAAGAAGGCTTGGGAGGTCATCAAAGTACAGATTGTTGAAGCTATACGACACCACTTCAAGGGACAACCTTTACCGAACTATTTCAATACTGCTACCATCATTTTTGTACCTAAATCATCAGTAAAAGAGTATTGGAGTAGCTACAGAACTATTAGTCTTACTAACATTGTTAGTAAGATCATTAGCAAAATTTTGGTTTTTAGAATCCAACCCATTCTTCAACATCTCATTAGCTCCAAACAAGCGTCCTTTGTGAAAGGGAGAAACATAGAGGACAACATTATGATAGCCCAAGAGCTTCTGTTGGATCTAGATAAACCTTGCAAAGGAGGCAACATGATATTTAAACTGGACTTGAAGAAGGCTTATGATATGATTAATTGGAACTTCATCATGGAGATTATGAAGGCTAGGGGTTTCACAAAAGACTCCTGTAAAATCATCCAAAGATGGCTTGAAGGAAATGTTAACACTATTTTAATTAATAGGAAAACCCGTGGCTTTTTCAGGGATAACAGGGGTTTGAGGCAAGGGGACCTCTTATCTCCAACCATTTTCATACTGGCTATAGACTACCTCTCTAAAATCATAGATAAACCTGGCAACAGAAAAGATTACAGCACTTATCTCAATAGATCCGAACAAGACATCATCCATCTGATTTATGCTGATGACATCTTAATTTTCTCAAGAGCTAATAAGAATGCTATCAAACATCTGTATGCAGATTTGCAAAAGTTCGAGCAAGCTTCTGGCCTTGAAGTGAACAAAGATAAAAGCCACATACTCTTTAGCAAGAATTGCTCAATAGCCTGCAAACAGTGGATTTTAGAGCTCACTAGTTTCAAAGCTATGGATACCCCCTTTAAATATTTGGGGGTTTATCTTACTAAGGGAAGGAACAAACAAATACAATTTAATGAGATAGTGGATAAAACCATTGCTACCCTCCAAGGGTGGGCAAATTCCTTTCTGTCTAATGGAGGCAGAATTACCTTGCTGAAAAGCATCTTAAGCACCTTCCCACTTTACACCTTATAAGTGGCAATGATGAAGAAAAGCACTCAACTTATGTTGGAAAGAACCTTCAACAGATTCTTGTGGTCTGGGAACAGGAAAAATAGGATTTTGGCAAGCTGGCAGAAAGCTGCCAAACCTCTATATGCTGGGGGTTTAGGCTTCAAGGGATTTCAACAGTTACACCAAATTAGCATGTGCAAACTTTGGCTGAATTTCAAATAGAATGACAAACTCTGGGCAAATTTCATGCACTCCAAGTATTGCAGAACTGATCATCCTAACCAGGTGAGGGTCAAACTGGGAGACTCTAAGACCTGGAAACAGATGCTGAAATTGAAGGATCAAGCTGAAAATCTCTACACTTGGGAGTTAGGTCAAGGTAACATCAACTTTTGGTAGGACAAATGGTGCCCAAAGAACACTATTGAACCTTTGGATGAGAATTTGGACAAGAACCTAAAGGTGAAGGATTGTTAGGAGGGGCAGAAGTGGTCTCAGGAAGTACTCCAAAAGGTTGTCACAGAAAACTCCATGAGGCAGATATCTAAAATCTAATTTGACAGAAATAATAAGGATAGGATGATTATAAAAGTTAACTCAACCCAAAGTGTGTCCCAAGCCATTTATAATCAGTTGTTCACCTGGGAGGAAACCTCTTGGGTGAAATTCTGTGGAACATATTCCTATCCCCCTCTATGGTTTTCTTCTCTTGGAGAGTGCTGAATAACTTAATCCATACTTATGATATTCTAAAGTTAAAGGGCTTGTAGGGGCCTTCAAAATGCTATCTCTGCCAGAACAGTGAAGAGACAGCTACTCATCTTTTTTTCCAGTGTGACTTCTCTAGGAAGGTATGGGGATCCCTGAAAATTAAGTTCCACATCAACACTATCAACTTGGGATGGGAACAACTTAAGAAGTTCTAGTCAGACTGGAAAAAAGTTAAACTATGTACAATCCCTTTCATCATAGCCTGGTTCATTTGGAATGCAAGGAACAAAAACAAGCATGAAGAGCATAAGGTGAATACTGCAACAGTGGAGGCAAATTGTCTTGCTTATATAAAAAAGCTGATCATTTGGAAGGGGTTTCCAAACATAGTTAAGATGAACCAAAGTATAGATCAGATGTGCAATAAAGTCATTAAAGTCTACTGGAAAAAAAACCCAGTTATCCCCACCTTAAAGTTAACACTGATGGAAGCTTTACAGCCCACACAGCAGGTATTGGAGGGGTATTCAGAGATTACAAATGCAGATGCATAATGTTCTTCATAGGTCCAATTATTGTTGAAGATGCCTTTGAAGCTGAGACAACAGCTCTTTACTAGGCCATCAAAATGGCAGTCATAAATAGATGGACACAAATTCAAGCTGAGGTTGATTCCTCTATGCTGATTGAGTATATGACAGGTATTCTAGTACCTCCATGTCATATCCAATAGTGGATTATTAAGATAAAACATCTCACCAAGGAGATACAAATCAAATACTGTTTTACCTATAGGGAGGGAAACAAACAAGCAAACTACCTAGCTATTGAAGGTGCTGAATCCCAAAGAGTAACTGTTGCTACTAATTCTACACAAATTTTGGCTCACCTGTTAAAGGGTGACAAATTACAAATACCTTACCTCAGAATTGTTAGGAGCTAGATGCTTTATTTATTTCTTTTAGAAATACCATGTTTTTTCTTAATTACCTCACATTTTGATGTAGCCTTTACTCTCTCTTCTCTCTGCTGTAACACTCTCTGGATGTATTGATCATATTTAAGTAATTAACATAGAGGGAGACAAAAGACTCTCCTTTTTGCAATATATCTATATATATATATAAGTAAGGATCCAAGCTCCAATTCATTAAAATTAAAGTAAACCTGTTACAAAGAGAAAGGAAAAGAAAGAGCGCCTATAACATGAGGCAACCTCTCAAAACAACAAAAAGGAGCTATCTAATATAAGGAAGAGGCAACAAATCACTAGATAAGAGGAAATCCAGTGGGGGAGGGATCCTTCTGCTCACCATAGATTCTTCAGTATAGAGACCCCTTCTAGCTAGCCAATTGGAGGGTTTATTTCCTTCTTTGTGGATATGGGAGAACCTTATAGGGTAGTTCTTCAGCAATTGATGAATCCTAGAAATCCAGCTTATTAAGTTCCATGGAGTGTTATAGGAGCCCTTTATAATGTTAATAAGCATCAAAGAGTCATATTCAACCCATAGATGATTGAAGTGGCAGGATCTAGCTAAGTTAAGGGCCCAAAAAAGAGCTTGACATTCAGCTTCAAGGGGATCCAAAGCTTTAACAGGAGATTGGAAGAACAAGATTCACCTCCCCTCATGATTCCTGAAGACACCACCAATACCAGCAGACTAAGATTTATAGCTACCATCAGTGTTAACTTTTATCCATCCATACTCTAGTAGAGACCAGCAAATTTTCAAGACTTTGGTAATGGAAGGATTAAGAGATGGGCTTAGCTCCAACACAGCTTCAAAACTTTTAAATTTAATCAGTTTTTGTAGAAAGGCAATACAGCCTTTATTGGCTCTGTAGGAGAAGTTTCATACTTCAAATGGTTTCTAGCCATCCAAACAAACCAAGCCACAATGTTGGGGATGTCTTGATGATTGATTCCCCTCCACTCTGACCAGCAATTATATAATACCTCCCATCTTAGATTCATAGTTGGGACTTTCAATTTTCTAATCACAATAGACCAAGCTTCCTGTACCTAGGAGCAGGCAAAAAAAAGGTGGGCAATTGTTTCCTCCTCAGTAAGACAAAAAAAACATCTAGAGGGACCCCTTAGGCCTTTCAATTTCAATATATCATCAGTGGGAATCAATTTTAAGAAGAGTCTCCATATAAAAAATGAGATGGAGGGAGTGAGAAATTTATTCCAAATTGTTCGACCCCAATCCACCATCTGTTGGGGAGGCTGAGAAGATAGTAAGTTCTTTTTTATAGCAATTCTGTCCTTTTGCCCAGGATTAACAGAGAGTTTCAGAATATTAGAGATTTGAGAAGGGCTACAAAAAGGAAGAATAGGAGTAAGATTCCACTTATCATGTTCCCAAAGGTCCTTGACAATCTTTGGAGAGGCTAGAGCAACTTGATCATTCAGAAGATTGCCTTCCAAAGACCAATTATCCTACCATATGTTAACCAATCCCTCATCAATCTCCCAGACATACATTTTTTCAGCTTCCTCCCTAATCAGCAACATCTTTTTCCAAATGAGGGAATCCCCCAAACCCACAGATACATGGGTAGGGTGTTGATGCTTGCAATATTTTCCCCTTAAGAACTCTGCCCAAAGTGAGGATTGAGATATGAATTTGATCCAGAGTTTGCAGAGGTTAGTATGCATAATTTGGGGGAAGGACTTGAAGCCTAACCCACCTTCCATAAAAGGTTTACACACCTTAGCCCATTTAGTCCAGTGTTTTTGCTTCCTTTGACCAGCCCATAGAAATCTATTGAAAATTCCTTCTAATAATCTTTGAGTTGACTTTTTCAGAATGTTCATTTGTAGTAGATATGAGGGAGTAGCAGATAAAACACTTTTCAGAAGTGTTATCCTACCCCCATTGGATAAAAAAGAATTCTCCCATGCTTGAAGCTTGCTTTGAATCTTTTCTAAAATGTGATCAAACTGAGAGTTTTTTTTCTTCCTTTAATAAGAATTACCCTAAGATATTTCACAAGGAGATGGCTATTGGTAAAGCCAGAGAAATGAGAAACTCAGGTCTTTAGCTCACTTTTGCATTGCTTGCTAAAGATGAAGATGCACTTCTGCTTATTTAATTTCATACCAGATGCCTCCTGAAAACTCTCCAAGCTTTGCATGGATAATTTAACAGCAGATTTGGAAGCTTTTGAAAAAAATAATGATGTCATCAGCAAAAGCCAAATGATTTATTAATGTGGAAGATCTATGGCTATAAAGGGAGTGGGGTTTCCTAGTAGCTAACTCATTCAAGTTTCTAGATAAGTAGTCAAAAACCAAAATAAAAATGGTAGGGGAAAGGGGGTCACCTTGTTTGGTACTTCAAGATGCACTGAAAAATCCATGGGAGGTTCCATTCATGAAGATGGAATGGAAATTTTTAGTCATCCATCTGTTGATTAGAGAGATAAAGGAAGGGGAGAAACCTCTAGCAATGAGAACTTCTACAATAAACCTCTAACTGATTGTGTCATACGCCTTTTTTATATCAAATTTGAGAATTACGCTACCTCCTATAGTGATTCTGTCCAAATCGAGTACCAGCTCTTGAGCCAAGAGCACATTATCAACAATACTTCTATCCTTGATGAAGGCTGCCTGATTCCTGCAGATAAGCTGATTTAAATGAGGTTGTAATCTATGGACCAGAACTTTGCTTACTATCTTGGATATAACAGAAGTGAGGCTAATGGGTCTGAAATTTTCCCATTTGTGAGGAGTTTTTTTTTTAGAACCAAAGTAATAGTAGATCAGGAGAAATATTTGCGGAGCTCAGCCCCAAAAAAAAAAACTTCGGACAGTAGCAATGACCTCACCCTTCACAATCAGTCAGGCCTTTTTATAAAACTCTGCTTTGAACCCATCAGGTCCAGCTACTTTTGTGCTGTCAATGGAGTTTAGAGCTTCCCATATTTCCTTTTCATCAGGAATATCAATGAGAGATAAGCTTTTGGTGAACTCCCTTTTTTTATCAAACAAGGTATGCTTTATGGGAGTTTGAGAGGTAGGAGCTTGTTTGAAAATATTTTGAAAATATTTCACAGCATTATCAGCTATGCCCTCAGCAGTAGTAATCCAGTGACCCTCCTGAGAAATGATTTTGTGAATTGTGTTGCATTTCCTGCTGTAGTTGATGCAAGCATGATAATATTTAGAATTTTTGTCCCCCTCACAAAATTTCATTTTGTTGGCCTTCTGAGCATAGAAAGCTTCCTGCATGTTGATTGCATCCAGCAGATGTTCATTTGCAGACTGAAGATCAACTTCAGACCCTATGCCAGAGGACATGAGCTGTTCTAATTGTAATACCTTCTGTTCAGCCTCAAGTACTTTATTATCAATGTTCCCAACCACCTCCCAATTCCAATTAGAAAGGTGTTTACTGACTTTTTAATGTAAAAGCCAGAGCTTTATACCAGGGATGTGATGATGAATATCAGTCCAAGCCATTGATACTTGATTGAGAAAATCTTCATGCATGGACCACATATTGAAATATCTGAACTTTGCTTTACTTTTAGAATTTTTGGAAGAGATCTTAGTAACTAAGGGTCTATGATCAGACCCACTCTTAGCCAAATGTTGCACATAAGTATGCAAGAAATCCTTGAACCAAAAATCATTCACCAAAACTCTATCCAGCCTCTCCCAAATCTTCCCCCTTCTCTAAGTGTACTTAGGGCCAATAAAACCCAAATCAAAAAGTCCAGCAGACTGAATATTATCATTCAAGTTGTTCATTAAATTGATATCAGGAGATCTCCCACTCTTCTTTTCCCTAGGTGAAGAAAGACAGTTGAAGTCTCCTCCAATTATCCAAAAATCCCTTATAGAATAGTTGAAATCTTGTAACTATTGCCAAAGTTCCTGTCTTGCAGTGGATGTACAACCATCATAAATGAAGGTAGCAAGACCATTATAGTAATTTAAATTAATCTTCAAATGGATAAATTGAGTTCCCTCTTTAAGGACAGTGCATTGAATTTATTGTCTGCAAAAGAGCCATATTTTACTGTTAGTGTTGACAATAAGCTAAAAACCAAGAAACTTCCTTACAATTCTATTGACATGTTTAGTAATCATAGGTTCAAGAATAACAATAATCCAAGGTTTATACATCCTATTAAGAGCCAGAATTAGATTAAGGGATTTAGGATGTGCTAATCCCCTAACATTCCAACATATTAGATTCATTAACCTATAGAGGTGGATTTTCCTCGTCTCCTAGTTCTAACAGTACTAGAAGAGAGAGGAGGGGCTTCCTCCAAAGAAGAGGAAGAAGGGAGTAGGTTCTTTAGTTCCGAAGGTAATTTCTTCTTTTTTGTTTTCTGGATTTGCCAACCTTCTTCTAGATCTTTAGCTAATTTCACAACCAAAGGGTCTTCCTCTGGTATCTCAGTAGTTGTTTCCTCTTGATCAGCGAGGAGAGTTGGAAGTGCAGTACCATTGGTCTGTTCAACTTGGGAAGATTCATGTATGAGGTGAAGTTGTTCAGCAAGGGTTTCAGAACATTTTGAAGAGAGTTATCTGGTTCCAAAGCCTCTTTTCCTATATCTTGAGGTAATTCAGCCAACTTAAGTATGGAAGAATCTTCCTGAGCCCTTGTCTCTGGAAATTCAGCAATTCCAGGAACAGGTGGCAGCTCAATAACATGTGGCTCTAATACCTCTTAATTAGTTTTAAGAAGCTTTCTTCTGAGGTTGGGAAGAAATCTAAAGCACTCCTCATCAGTATGGCCAAGCATTTTGCAGTGATGGCAATAATAAGGTCTTTGTTCAGCTATAAGTTTCTGCCAATAGCCATTATGCTCAGTGTCTAACCAAATTTCCTCCACAGCTGGTAGAGTGATATTTCTTTCAACCAGAGTTCTAGCTACTGAAGGTCTGGATAAGTTGAAAGTGGGGGCATCCAACTTCAGAGGTCTTCCCAAGGTTTTGCCAATGTTAAAGAGAACCTTGTGGTTGAAATAGTGTAGTTTAAGTCCATGTAGCTTAAACCAAATGGGGACAATAGGAAGTTCTTTACTGGGGTCAAAATCTGGAGTCCACTTTAGCAATTTCTTTGACATTCCTTCAATCAAAATAGATTGTTTAGAAAAGATTCTAGCATATTCTTATTCCCTTGTAAGGTTGATGAGAATATGTCTTCCATCAAGTTGGCCTACTTTCTAGGCCCCTTTGAATTTCAGTCCATCAAAATATCTTCTCACAGATTCCATTTTAGGGTGGCCAAGTTGAAATTTACCAATTAAGGTGAACTTATAACATTCAGTAAGACCATTTAGGTCCTCCTCAGTAAAGTAGATAGCCAATTTCCCACTCTTCTTACATATAGGCTTGAAGAGATCATTGCCCTCATGATACTCTTGAGGAAATACCAAATCATCAGGATTCTGAACTTTATCATATCCTTTCCCAACAATGTCAGCAAAGGTAGCCTTGGCCTATTGAATATTTGTGGAAATATCAATTGTATTAGGGTCAGTCATCACTAAAAGATTCCCAGTGCAACTAGCAAAAAAGGGGTCAATGCTGTAGAACTAACACTGATCTGTCAATTCAAACTAGTAAATGAAGGAGTAGAACAGCAAAGAGGCACAATAAAGACAAAACAGTGGAAAGAAATCCAAATAACTAGACAACCCACACAGTAGAGAGAACAAATCAGGCAACCAGACAAACAAAGAGCAAAAATAGTGGGGCTAAGCAATGGAACAGTAAAATTTGAAAAAGCCAAAAACCTGGACTTCAGAACTTGCAAACACCAGTGATGAGAGGAGAGAAAACTAGTTGAACTTGATGAGGTAGCTGAGATTGGGTCCTCTACAGCAACATCTAGATCAATTCTGTCGAAACCCAATCAGAGCACAAGTGGAACCAGCTACCACCCATGTAAAAATTATATATATATATATA
>JXCR01139313.1:28539-91689 GCA_002079205.1 Phalaenopsis hybrid cultivar
ACGAAAGAACGTGGATTCGGAGGCATAGCGTAAACTAAAAGTCGAAGTAAAGAGAAGCGAAGGAAAGATCTCACCAGCAAAGGAGAACGTCGAAAATGCCATGGATGCCAGACGCAAACCCTAGATGTCACCGCTCCCATCTTAAATATATATATATATATACACACACACACACACACACGCCGCCAGCCGTGGCCTGATGGTAGAGCAGTCTCTTCAAAGTCGTAAGTCCCCTCAGGTAATCCCTCTATGGCCAGTTTTCCGATAGTGAGAACGGTCCTCGAATAGTTTAGCACATGAGGGTGGTTGGGGGCTCGTATAATAGCCTCTAACTATTTTTTTTTAAGAGGTGGGCTGTCCTCTAAGACATGTTCAGGGAGATATAGAGAACACATCAATGCCCTTTTTGACTTGGGGAGGATGTTTTTGACTCATTGCTTAGAGCTAGAAGAAGGTTAAACAATCCAAGAATAATTAATATTTTGATTGTGGGGGCATGAGCGCCTCCAAGCATATGAGTGAGATACTTCCACATAAAACATACAAGAGTAGGATTGTGATAGTTTATTTTTTGTATTAAATCTTATTTTAAATTATGTATTTGCTGACTATTTTCTTTCCTTAACAAACTGTGAATTTGTGATGAGCCGTTGCTGCTGAGCTACATGCCCGTACTCATAAGTGACAGTCGAACCACACATGAGCTGATAACAAATCGCGGGTGACATAAGTGAAAAGATTAATTGTTGTATACTAAAAATTATTCTTGAATTTAATTTTATCTCCAAGTTTCTTTTATTATTTTTCTAAAGAAACCTTTCCAACAATCGAAGGAGAACCATACTCAACGCAGAAGAAGAAATATGATCCAGTGGCGTATGTTGTTTATCTCTCCTCTAGCACATTTAGTGTATCTATTTCTACCACCTAGGAAGATGAGGTTCATAGGCAAGTAGCCACATTTAGTGTTGATATTAAAATTTGTTTTGCTACTAAGCTCGATCAGATGGAGTCTGAATTAGAGGCTAAACTAAAAATAAAATTCGATGCATTCTGACGTCAAACACACAGTGGGAAACAATTGACAGATGAGGATTTTGAGGAGTATGATGATGAGGGGGCAAAAGAGGATTATGGCTATTTGATTTATTTTTGTTTTAAAGACATCTGAATATGCTATTTGACTGACGGAAAAGTAACGAGCTATCAAAAAATCAACCTCCAAACTTACAAATTTTATTGAGAGCAAGTGATACTTATTTTCTTTTTGCATGAACCGACGACTAACGATCATGCTTTCGAAAAAAACTGACGTCGTTGAGTTGTTCATTATGCAACCGAAGCATAACTAACCACTAACTGTTAGTTATGCTTTCAACCAAGACTCACATGTTATGGTAGTATCGTTCCTTAAAATACCGACAAGCCAAAAACCTATTCCCTTTCTAGCTTACAAAAACGGTCGGTTAATCAGACATAATATTTTTTCCAACCCTACATACAAAATGCGACTCAACTAATTATCTCCTCATAGTTTTAGTCTCAACCCTCCTAACAAAAAAGAAAAAAAAAACTATTTTTATATTATATAAAAATGAAAATACAAGGGGTAAAAAATTTATTTATTTCCATTGCCTGAAATATGCACGCTGCTATGGCTCTACAGCAGTTTCCTTAGGTTGATAACCTCGTGATATCCTCCATTCAAAGAAGATTTGATAAGTAGCAAGAAGACGAGCAGCTGATGGCTATAAATGCAATGCAAGCATTCATCTTTTGCTGCTTCTGTTGAACTCTTTGTTCTGCAATCTCTCAGCCATCAGTTTTTCCTTTGCTTTTAGGCATTGGTGACTTCCCTTTCTTTCTCTGCTGTTACAGTACTTAACCAATTCTCCCCTTCGCTTTTTCTTTTTCATATTTGTGGCTTGTGCTTGGTACTCTGCGCTGTATATAGCACTGATTGGGTGCAATAAATAATACAAGTGTTCTGTTCTAGGGAATATGTGGATTAAAACTTCAATATTATTTGAAAAATAGTAATTTTATTTTATATTTCATTGGAGCTTGGGTATTGATTTGCTGTGGTACAAAAGATTTGGGTGCTACAAATTTATAAATTAAAGTTTATATGTTAGATATGTAAATACCTAAGAATTGCTAAAAATATAAGTTTTTTTTGCTTTTTATGATAATGAGGATTTTGAATGTGCTCCTAAACTGAAAAAATATACACATCAATTCTTTTCTCTCTTTATTATTGCATTCAATTAGATATTAGCCATGTACATATATATATATGTATATATGGCTGATTGCCAAACAGCTTTCTTATATATGAAGATAGACTAGTGGTTACATGCAAGCATGCAGGAAGATTTTCATTTACTTTCAAATTAATTGGTGGGTGGAGTACTACTAAATATTGTCAAAGTTATTTTGGGATATTGAAACGTGTATTTGTCATTTACTATAAGAATAGCCTGTGTGTTTCTTTGATATTTTTGGTATTACATAATGCAAGAAAAACATCAATTAGAGCTTGGAAGTTTATATGTATTGTTTGGTAAGGGTTGCATGGGCTTAATTATTTACCAAAGTCATGAGAGAGAGACAGAGAGAGAGAGAGAGAGAGAGAGAGAGAGAGAGAGCTTGATCATTTATTTTAAAATTATTAGATGTGAATACTATACATATCATTTTTGTATTATCAAATTACATTATACAATTTCATTATAGCTTTGGCTGAAGTATGAGGCATCTGAGATCTAAAATGGTGAAAACTTGTCATTTTTTGCGAAACCACTTCATTCGGAAGAGGTTGCTTCACCAAACCAAGACTTTTGCACGCGCCAGCATTCACTGCAACGCAACGGAGGCTCGCTCTCCTACAAAGCTTATATGTTAGGAGTGTTTTGAAAGCTGCTGCTAATTTCATAATTTGGCAATGATAATTAATGATTAGTGGTTAAAATTGTTGCTAATTAGTAATAGATTTAATTGATTGTATATATTAGCAAAGATTAAAAGTGCTGCTACATTATTATATCATGGACATTGTTGAACTTCTTTTTCTAAGACTTTTCCATAGCGTGAGGCCTCTCCTTCTTACTACGGCTTATCAAGATCTCAATATCCAACCTATTTGTCTTCTTTATGCTCAAATATCAAATGTATTTCTTCAACCCTTATATAATTATTAAATATTTAAAATTTTTAAAAAGCATATTGGTTTAGTGAATTTTGTTTTTTAATTCACTTTTCTTACAAAAATCTAACTTGTGTCATTTCACATTTCATCTTCCTCAAATTTTCTGATGGAGTCTTCTTGAAAGTGAATAAAGCAACTACCAGATTACTTATGGGTATGTTTTCTTTGGGTTTATTCTAATCAATTTCTTGTTTTTTTTTCTATTTAAAACTAGTAAACATTTTATTTAGTCTATGGGATTAAACATTTTATTTACTCTATGGGATTCATGATAATTTGTAATACTTTGAAAATTAATATTTTTACAGTGGCTATATTGTGGGCTCCGAAAATTCGACTCCCCGGTCTCTCGTGCTTTGAGTTTTGAAGTGTTAGATTGTTGAGTCAAATTTTTAGAAGACAGATTAAATTTTGAAATAAGATATTGCCTATAGATTTCAACCTGATTTTATGAGATTTATTGACAAGGAGTTAAGGTTTCTTATAAGCAAAAGCCCCTAGAGTTAATTATCCCTCTTGATAATAAGTGAGCACTTTCAATTAAGGCTAGTCATTGAAAATGCTAGCCAAATGTTCCAACTCAGTAAATATAGTAAAAAAGGTTAAATTTTTTGTTGATTAAATTTATCATTAATTAGCTTAGAGTGAACTGGAAAAAAATGGTGACACACCGATCATGATCCCATGGTATGTTATCTTAGGTTATCATAAACTCTGGTCTACTTAGTTAGAGGAGGTAGTCAACCCAACCCGACAAAAGGATCCTTTTAACAATCAAAAGTTGTTTCGTTCAAGAGAACCTTTTAGGCTTAAAGTGGATATTTATCTAAGGAGACACTTTTTAATTAGCTTTAGCTAACAAGAAGATTTGGGTCCTATCAAGTATAAAACTATATTTGATATCAAGAATTAAAGCCATTGGGGAACATACGAGTTACAACCGTGATTATTTTATAGTGAAGATTATTAGACAAACTACTTAGTATAGCCTACTGGCGAAATCAACTAGTTAAAAACTTTGGTTGTAGCTGCTTCACTGTAGAACTGTTGGGGAAAACCGTACGGATAGAGGATACAAACCACGACCTTAATGGAGTGAGATCATTTGAGAGTGACTAAGAGGTCCATTGTTGGCATTAATTTTTTATGTCACACATATAGGATGTACATTTAAATGGCTTAGGTCTTCTCACTATTCATTCTTAGTGTATCGTAACTCTAGACATCCATCTGGGCCTCTCGGTATGAGTTTCAAACGCAGATCCAAGGTTGGCATTACTTCAGCATTACTCAGGAGAACTCATCGTCGGTGACATCAGTTCCAATATGGGACACATTCATTGTCTATTATAATGTTTAAAAACCATGAACCATCCATTCAGAGCCTTCTGTGGTCATCAGAGCCTCCCATGATTAAAGGGAGTCATAGAACGCTCACACACGCACTTTGAAGAAAATCAGGGTTTAGACTGACTTACCCTTGTGGGGATCCGAAATGGCAATTTACACTAAGATTTTCAATATGAAACCTAAAAAATATTCATTTCTAGTTTAAGGATCCATAAAATCCCCATGATGCATGAAAACAAGCAAAGTCAAGGTTTAGCTCGGTAAGACCATACCTAGGGGTTCCCATTGTCGTTTGGCAATGATTTTGATATGGGACATATTTAAGGTCCAATTTGATGTTTAAAGATCATTTCCAATCTATTTGGAGCATCCCATTGTAAAGGAGTCCAGAAATAGCAACTACATATGCTTAAATACCCACATCAACCTTTAAACTAGCGTAACCACGTCTAGAGGCCTATCTGGGCATGTTCATGCCAAGTTAGGGAGTGGTCAGGCCACCAGAGCCAACAGAGTAATTATGCCCCTGGATGGCGTGGTTACGCTGCCTGACAACCAAAATGAGGAGAAAATGTTGACTTTTGTCCCTCATTTGGTTCCTTAAGTTGTCATTAGTTATGTGATTAAGTTTAGGGGTTCAATAAACTTCCCCCATGTCAGCACACTTCCTAAAAAATCAATGAGAGAGGCCTTATGTGGATTTAACCTTAATTTTGTTTTAGGCTTTTGAAGGGAAAAAAGCCACTAGTATATTGTTGTCTAAGGGGTTAAGTGAGGTATCTGAATCTCATTTGGAGGAGTAGTTATGCTAGTACTAAGGGAGAGCTTTTGGAGAGCAAGGGAGTTGTGGTAGAAAGCTTAATGATAAAACTCTTTTCTCTTCTTTTTTTCCTTTCCCATTTTATTTCTCCATCAAACCTTCTCTTCTCTACATCACATCTGAGAGAGAAAGTGAGTGTGTCATACTTTGGAGCTACATTCAAAGTGGAGATCTTCTTCTTTCTTTGGAGAAGGAGGAACGAGAGATGACTCTCCTACAAAGGAGAGCTTCATCATACGAAAGAAACGTGTCATCAACCATCACATTGGTGAAAGTATTTAAATGTTTTATTGTCCTGCTTTCTTAGAGAAGCCTTAGGATCCATTTTAGAGTTCTAGGTTAGGTCATCATGATAGAGAAAACCTTTAGGGTTAGGTGATTTTTCAAATTTCCCTAATGAATCCAAGAGAAAAACTATCTCCATTTAGCTAAAAATTTGAAATATGAGATTGTAGTAATCTCACGATTGGTTTAGCAGTTCCATATATCATATGAGTTGGATGGAAACCTTATATGGTTAAGAAAATGAAGATCGTTGTGATACTTCATTCCCTAGGCTAAGAATGCTTTGTCTATGAAGATATCCTTCATCACATGAGGGGTTCTTTTCATAAAAGAAGTCATTCTCCTGTTAGCCAAATCGACTAGAGATGTGCTTCTTATCGACTTACATAGTAAGCTTAAAAAGGATAACAAGTTGGTACATCTCACCATACAACCCTAGGATCTCATGAGGACGTTAGGGCGAGTAGGATTTGTCATCAGATCCAATCAAATCATATTTGCTTGCGTAAATTTTATGCTACATCTTATGCCTTGCATATATTTTAAAAAAGGTGCTTGAGAGTTTGCTGATTTTTGCATGTTTTCGTGTCACTTCGATCGCTTGGCCTTCATCAACACGATCAGCTTGATCGACTATTCGTGTCATCTCGAATGACTGACCACTACTAATCTAATCAACATGGATGACCACTTCCCTTTGGGCCAGCCCGTCATCATCGAAATGATCAGGTTTTGCCTTTTCATGCGATTGCATTAAAATTGCATGTCTTGCATGAATTTTTAGATGTGCATTAAAAATATCAATTTTGCAGAATTGTTCTTTCGGTTCATCTGATTGGCCCCACTATCCTGATCAACACGACTATCTTTTGTTAACTCATCTGATCGGCCACGCTCGCCTGATCTGATCAGTAGACATGTTTCGTCGATTCATACGATCGACCCACTGGTCTGATTAGCACGACTAGCTATCTTGTGTCAACTCATCTGATCAGCTGCACCGACCTAATTTGATCAATCGACACGTTTTGTTGGCTTGTCGGATCAGCCCCACCAACCCAATTAGCATGACCAACTATCTTTCGTCAGTTCATCCGATCAGCTTCATCAGCCTGATCAACACAATCAAATATCTTGTTTTGACTCGATCGATTGGCCGGACAGACCTGGTACGATCGATTGACACATTTCCTCAGCTCGTTCGATCGGCCCCACCAACCAAATCAGCACGATCATCTATCTTTCGTCAGTTTTTCCAATCGACCCCGGTGACCCGCTCTGCACTACTAGCAATCTTTTATCGACTCATTTGATCAACTGCACTGGTTTGATGTGATCGATCGACATGTTTCGTCTACTCTTTCGATTTGTCATCTGCTCGATCGGCGTGATCAGCTATCTTTTATCGACTCTTTCGATCGGCCGCACCGACCCTATCCAATGGATTGACAAGTTCTGTTGGCTCATTTGATCACCTCCATCGACTTGATTAGCTCGACTGAGCTTCTTTGAGTGTTGCATTGTCATGTGCTTGTCTTCTTGCCTGCATTAACACTTTCATACCTTCACCCTATCATGCACTTGCGAGCATATGCCCTTTTCAAGTTTTAATTTTGCTTCGATGCAGGGTTTTTGAATGTCGTGTAGATTCAAATATTTTAGTTGTTCAAATAATCAAGTGCATCATCGAATGTAGTATAGCACCTCAAAAGTAAGAAATACAATTTTTACAATTGGTTTTATTATTCAAACATTGGATATCTGCCCTGATCTTCAGTTTAAACCTACTAGATTATTTATCATATCTAATCTGAAGAATACATAGGGTTTAGATTAGTTATAAGGTCTTTTTCTTTCTATAAAAACAAGCCTCTATAGTAAATTATATCTTAAGCAACTGAATTTACTTAAGAGAACACTCAATTAAGGTTGTTGTTTTAGCCTAAAAAAATTTCTAAGTTTAGGTTTCCATGATTGCACATTAGATTTCTAAATGGGGAAAGCTTAAAATTTGAACAGTTGTTAATGGAGGCCAAAGGGAAAAAAAGGTAGAGGGCACTTGAAGATACCGAGGAAACCTCAGTAGTATCCCGAACTATCATATTGTTTGACATATGACTTTTTTGAGGAAAATTTAATTTTTCATCATGATGTTTTATTAAAACATTAGTACTTATACTGCACAACATTGTCGGTCATATTTTAATTTGATTTTGAAAATGATATTTAACTTTATATACTGATAATTTTGATTTTTTTTAAATAATATTTTAATTTTTGAAAATGAGACCAAAAAGATCTCACACATTTAATAGTTTAGATAACTGAGCACCACACGACAAGCAATACACCTATCCCGAGGAATAGACACATTTCTTATTAACGATGCTCGATTACATAAACTAAAGAATTTATGATATCGGTTTGGTCTGCGAACCTTTTATATGTTAACCAAAAAGTTTCCCTATTTAATATAAGGATTAGATAGAGTTTATATTACCTGGGTTCTTAAGTTCCATATAGAGGCAAGACCCTATAGTTAATTACATCCTAAGCAACCAAGTTCACTTAAGAAAACTTTCACTAATGATTAGAGGTTCTGTCTTTAAGATTTCAACATTTAAGTTTTCAAGGTTAGACATAGAAAAAATCAAATGGGAGTGAATCAAATAGGAGCATTTAAACATAGAAAAAATCAAATGGGAGTGAATCAAATAGGAGCTGTTATTTTAGAGTCCACAGGAGGGAAGAGTAGGAGATGTCACAGATTCTAAGGCAGACCTCAGCAACTTCCCAAACTATCATATTGTTTGGCTTCAATTTTGAAGAGATATCATTTAGTGTTCCATCTTGCCAATTTTATTATTTAGGTTTTACACTGCATGATCTTGATCATGCAAATAGCCTAAAAAGATAGGAGGGTTTACGTCATATCAAAAGACAACCTCAGAACCTTAAAGAAATTTAGGACTTATATTGCACACCATAATCGTGCAAAAGCCTAAGGATAAAGTGAGGATTTATGTCATGCTAGACAAACTATCTTGAGATCTTATGGGTTATCGTTTAAATTAAGGAGAAATTTATTGATGACGATCTGGTTTGCTCCCTTGAAGAAGCTTTTCTTTATGTCCTTGTTGTGATGCCCACGGAGTTTGTTCCAAGCTTCTCATCGTGATGGCTCAAAGTTTAAGGTTTTATGGTTTTATAGTTTATTTGTCGTGTTTTGACTTTGCTTGTTGTTGTTGTTCAAGAGTTTTTGGGGAATTTTAATTTAAGCGATATCAGTTAAGATCTCACAATTCCATCGTCCCAGCATCATTATTTTCATTTGAGTTTACTTAGTTTAAACAAGTTGTTAAGCTCATTTAAGCAAGATAGTCCTCATTAGCAACTGTAGGTTATCTCATCCGAGAAATCCTTGTAAACTCAAAAGGGGTGGATTAAGTGTGTTTAAGAGGTTTAAAAGTGTGTTCATATATTTTCAAAGTGTATTTTTGTCATGTTTGTTTTGCAAGTAAAGTGTACATGATAAAATAAAGAGACAATAGAGCAAACTAGTAAAGACCGTAGTAAATAAACTATAAATACATACCTGTGCCTCTATTATCGTTACATGGTTAGTGATCCACCTTAAAATTACTTATTTTTAGTGCATATTTTATGATCGTTTTATGCATATTTGTAGTGATATTGTACTTTAAAGGAAGGTATTTTGTATGTTTTTTGTTTCAGGTACATAGAATGACATTTAAAAAAATGAGGAAAAAATGAGCAAAAATGGTGCAATTCATATGACGCCATAGCACCGCCCTCTAGCGCTGTAGCATCACAGATGGGTGCAGTGGGCGCTATATCGCCCAGATTAGCGCTACAGCGCCAATAACTTCCCTTCTAGAAGATTCATTGAATTTGGCCGAATTTTGAAGGGGTGTTTGAAGCAACCCTTGGTTATTTTCATAGATCTATTAATAGGGACAAAATTGGACAAAAGAGTGGACTTTTTGGCAACATTTGAAGGATTTAGGAAGTCCCACTTTTGTGTTTATGTGTGATTTATGTTGTCAGAGTAAGAGTTTAGTGAATTCTTCAAGGACACTCTAGATTTTGTGTTGGGAAGAAGACATAAGGTACTTTGTATTTGTGTTTACGTTTTTGTTTCGAAAACATGGATTTCAATACAAATTTTGAGATTTTGTTTTATTCTCCATGAATTCTCAGTAGCTCTCTTTCTTTCTCCTTGCTCTTGGGAATTAATCTTATGGAATGAGGATGATTTAAAGTTTATTTTTTACTTTTAAAAATTGTGATGATATTTTCACCGATTCTTCGTTGACTTTACAAATTAGCCACTTATGAGGTTAAAATCCTATGAGAAACTTAAAGACCCAGGATGGTTATGATTTCACCAAACTAGTGAGTGTCACACTTCATTTTGGGTAGTACCGTTGCGATCACTTGAGCGGGAGTACAAATAGATAAGGAGATAACTTTTGATGGGCATGGAATTGATATTTCTAGGGTGATATACTAGATTTTTTTCCAATTTGATTTAGAGTTTGGATCGTAAGGGTCTCTAATAGGTCCTATAATGATGACACAGTGGATAATCTGGAGGTGAGATGCCAGAATCTACTCAACACTACTACACAAGCTGGTGAAAAACTCTAAATTAGCCAATGTTCTTTGCTAGCATGGGAAGGGGGTAAAAAATAAGAATGCTCATATTTGTCACAATACATCATCATATTTTTAGTCATTCAAATCCTACATAGATTAATACATCATTGCAAGGGGAAAGATTTTTTCATAATATTCAAACTCGTTAGAATTACTTTTATTAAACTGTTAATCATAGTTGTTTCTTTCTCCTGTAATTTAATCTTAACCGTTGTGATCATTTCTTTTTTATTTAATATACAATTTAAATAGAATTTGCATCTGAGTTTTGCAAGCAAATTTAAAAGTGTCCAACTTTTCTCGTGGGACTGATACTAAGGTTTTTAAAGAAAATTATATATTACTTGGAATGATACATATGCTTGCGTATTAACGCTAGTGTGAAGTTTTATTATTTATTTTTCATATCATTTTGCTTATTCACACTAACAACTGAATATAATTTGGGACATATCTTTGATAATATTTTGGAGATTAAAAATACACGCAATTGCAAGTCG
Organism: Phalaenopsis hybrid cultivar; assembly: GCA_002079205.1. Taxonomy (NCBI): domain Eukaryota; kingdom Viridiplantae; phylum Streptophyta; class Magnoliopsida; order Asparagales; family Orchidaceae; genus Phalaenopsis; species Phalaenopsis hybrid cultivar. Next base: position 39,383 of record JXCR01139313.1, read on the forward strand.
GGTCAGTTAGTATCATAAAATAAAATATAATTGCAGGAAATTTAAGTAAATTGCAAAAGAAAGAAAGAAGAAGATTTAGTACAAAGAAGTCGAATAACAAATCGTAGGAAAATATGAGAAAGTAAAAAAAAAAAACCTGTAGTCACATGTGAAAGACTAAGACTAGGTGTAATACATTAGTGAAGGTTGGGGCTCATAGCTGAAATGTGTATTTTATTGATCCAACTTTGGATAAAACCTACCAACCTAACAGTCTAAGGAGGGCAATCCCTAACCTTGACCAAAGTGATTAGTCGTGGACTCTTATAAGTTTTTCTAAAAAATTCTTTAGTTATTTTTATTTTTGTTTTTTAAATTTTTTTTTCATGCATGTTGAATTTACTTTAGCAAGAAAAAATGGTTATGTTTCAAAAAAGAATTTTTGTCATCTTATATTGTAACTATTATTATTTTTTTTGTAAAGTAGTATAGTCCACAGGCTAATTGCCATAATCAAACTAGAACTACCAACAACCTAAGAGTGTCGGGGGAAACTTCTACCAAAAGTTGGTGAATAGTATCATCAGTTCTATCCCCTTTCTCGAAGGATCCTTGAGGTAGGAGATATTATTCCAAATCTCATTTTGTATCCCTCACTTAGCACACATGAGCATTTTCGTCATCGCCCTGGCCACATAAACCTCCGACTTGCATAAGCCCGATGATCCATATGTGGCAAAATATTCTCAATTGCTCACAAGGATTTAAATGTCTTATCCAAGACTCAAAGTCTTAAGCACTGGGTTATTTTATATTATAAGTATTGCTAGGGTATTTTATTGGAATTGGTGAATTAACGGTCTTAGTGCATATCTTGGTAGGAAATTCATGGGCGATTTGAGTAATGAATTATCATCTTAGCGTTGCACAAGAACTTAGCACACACTCAGATAAATAACAACTAATTAGTGGAGACACCATAAGTTCTTATGTAGAAGTCCCGTAATGGGAAAAACCATGAAGCCTGATCCAACCATCATAAAATGATGATTACAGTTGCAATTAGTTGTCTCACAAGCTAGAAATGGTTATTTGGTCTCCCAACTGACAACATCGACGTGTGGATGAACTTTTTGCAAGGAACGAGTGGTGAAAGATAGCGATCAACAACAGTCGGAAAGTGATGGTCAACGGTGGTCGACGACGATCATCGGCGGTCGATAGTGGTTGAGGACGGTCAGTGGTGGTCAACTGTATTCGGCAGTGGTGGACGACGGTCAGCAGTGGTCAATGACAGTTGGCGAGGGTCGACGGTGGTCAGTAGTGACAGACAAGAACATGAGGTGTTGTACTTTAGCTTTTTCTCAAAGCTTCAAGTTTTTCCTCAAGTTTCAAGCTCCGTCCATTTCATGAGAGGGCTGAAGCTTTATTTATAAAGTTTCAGGTGTAATTAATGCAAGAATATGAATCACTTTGATCAAATAATTTAGATGACTTTCCTCGATCAGACGATATTTGATGTATATTTGTGTGTCTTAACGATGGCGGAGCTGAGTAACATTGGGCTCGTTGAATTCTTTTCAACCAAGACGCTCTATTCAACTAAGAACTCACGTGATTCGACATCAGTTTGATCTTTCAAATATGTCCGAAAAGCTTCCAAACATGGTTTAATGACTTGATTAGGGCTCGATTTGGATCAAATTGGATCAATGTTGGTACCATTGGGTCCCACTCGTCAAACCAGTCAGTTTGATTATAAGTTTGTTGAAATCTTAGCCCAATATGAGTTTTTATCAAGGTTTGAACATTTCTTGCTCAAAAGATTGCATCAAAATCAGTGTCATGTCTTGAGATTTGTGCCAGATGATGTAATTTGTTGATGACGTATCAACTACTACAACATAATACTTTGATTAACCTTTAATTAAAAATGTACGTTATATCAAATTAAATGTAAATTAAATTCTTAACAATTTTNCCTACTTTGATTAACCTTTAATTAAAAATGTACGTTATATCAAATTAAATGTAAATTAAATTCTTAACAATTTTNACTACAACATAATACTTTGATTAAACTTTAATTAAAAATGTACGTTATATCAAATTAAATGTAAATTAAATTCTTAACAATTTTATGTTATGCTAAATCATACAAAAAGCATCATAAATAATTAATTAATAACTTATAAAGTAAATAGAAAATTATAGAAAATTATAATATACTAATTAAAATTTATTAGATTATTTATTTTAATGAATTGTAATTGGATATACCAAGTTAATTAGTCATTTAGTTGTTTTAAGGTTTAGCCAAACTTTTTGATTAATTAATATTTAATATTTTTTTGTAGTTTAATTTCTTTTTAACAAATTCATATTTATTATGAGACCTAAAATTGTTTTCATACAAACTCAAAACCCTCGATGTTGGTGCAGATCGCCATGTTGAAGAGGGTACTCCTTCGAAACCCTCGTCATTCTCCCGCCCACTCGTAGTGGAAATCTAAGAAGCAAGGNCGCAGTTTAATTTCTTTTTAGCAAATTCATATTTATTATGAGACCTAAAATTGTTTTCGTACAAACTCAAAACCCTCGATGTTGGTGCAGATCGCCACGTTGAAGAGGGTACTCCTTCGAAACCCTCGTCATTCTCCCGCCCACTCGTAGTGGAAATCTAAGAAGCAAGGAGATCGAATCTAGCATGTGAAGTCATTCTCTTTTATTTTTCCTTTTTCTATTCACCAAATATCTTGAGGGACTGTTCGGTTGCAAAAAGGATTTAGTAACCCATATAAATCCATATTTATCAAATCTTGAGGTGGACATATCCTTAAAATAGTTAGGTATTTTAGTAGGTAAATCCTAAGAAGCTGTTTGACAACTTTTAGGAAAATTTAGAAAGAGTAAGATGATTATAAACTTTAAAAGCATGCCTCTAACAAATACATGAATCCCGCACTTCAAAAAGTATACTATAAATAACCACAATATGATTTACAAATGACTTTAGGAATTAAAAGCTTAATATTACATGTTAGTACTATGANTGGTTGCAAAAAGGATTTAGTAACTCATATAAATCCATATTTATCAAATCTTGAGGTGGACATACCCTTAAAATAGTTAGGTATTTTAGTAGGTAAATCCTAAGAAGCTGTTTGACAACTTTTAGGAAAATTTAGAAAGAGTAAGATGATTATAAACTTTAAAAGCATGCCTCTAACAAATACATAAATCCCGCACAACCAAAAGTGTACAATAAATAACCACAATATGATTTACAAATGACTTTAGGAATTAAAAGCTTAATATTACATGTTAGTACTATGATTATTAGTTCTTAGCAATTAATTTAAAGTTTTTAGTTATATTAATCAATACTTAAATATTTATTGAACTAATTAATTATTGATATTAATTTTATTAAATTAATATATTAAATTATAATTCAACATTTAATAATCTCAATTAATTATTTTTTTATTAAACTAATTAATAACTATTAAATTTTATTACAATAATTTAATTTATATGTAGTTTATTTTTTTAATTAATAATTAATAGTTACATAAGTACATATAAATTTATTTATTTATAATTAACTTCATAAGATATTATTTAATTATTAGTTATCAATAAACAAAAATTGACTTGAAAAAAAAAATTAACGCCAAAACACCATCTTCCCTTCCCGTCTCCTAAACCCTTGCCGTCGCCCCCCTGCCCAAAACCAACGAAACCCTTGCTGACATCCCCCTCCTCCCTCTACCGGTTTCGCCCAAAACCAACGCGATACAAGTTCCGATTAGAGCTGCAACTACGGAATTGTGGCATACAAAGANAAAAAAATAACGCCAAAACACCATCTTGCCTTCCCGTCTCCTAAACCCTTGCCGTCGCCCCCCTGACCCTCTACGGGTTTCGCCCAAAACCAACGAAACCCTTGCTGACATCCCCCTCCTCCCTCTACCGGTTTCCCAAAACCAACGCGATACAAGTTCCGATTAGAGCTGCAACTACGGAATTGTGGCATACAAAGACCGCCAAAACTCCCATCTTTCTCCCCCTTCCGGTTCAATCCTACCAGGAATCACTGAGGAAGGTAACCCTCGTCCATTCCCCATCCCACTCATTNCCTTCCGGTTCAATCCTACCAGGAATCACTGAGGAAGGTAACCCTCGTCCATTCCCCATCCCACTCATTCGCGCTCTTTAGCTTCTCGAAATCGCGTAAATCGGGATTTTACGAATTCTCAGGATTTTATTTGTCCATTTCGACAGTTTGGCGGGTTTTAGAGTCAAATCCTGCTCAAATCCGCTACTAGACGGTACCGCCTGATAACATGGCGAAAGTGAAGATCCACGATAAAAAAGTGAAGTTNTTAAATCGGGATTTTACGAATTCTCAGGATTTAATTTGTCCATTTCGACAGTTTGTCGGGTTTTAGAGTCAAATCCGCTACTAGACGGTACCGCCTGATAACATGGCGAAAGTGAAGATCCACGATAAAAAAGTGAAGTTTGCAATCATGAAAGTTAAGAAAAAGAAGGTAGTCTTCTGCTGCTTCTCCAATGAGTTTTGCTTATTTGTTCTTATCATTTTTCTCTTTTTTTTTTTTTGCATTGTCTTTATTATAGTTATTTGTTTGAAATCAGGAAAAGGCAGATTCAGAAACCGATCCTGAGCTACCAATCGAATCTGATTCTCCTATTTGTGACGATTTGCCTGACGTTTCCCAACCGGATTTGAATGTGCGAGCAGTATATCCTGTTCCAATATTTCTTAAATTTTCTCTTTTAATCGATTTCGGTCGTTATTTTTATTTGTGCAGGTTTCTTATGAGACTAACGAGGACGAGGGCAATGATTTGCGTCATTCAGCCGAAGAGAGTGATTCCTCCGAGGATGAGGTTTTCTGTCTTGTTCATTTTGGTTTCTTGGAACTGCTCAGAAATTTTATGCTCATAAGTTTACTTTTTTTCCTTAATTTCAAATCAGGTGGCTCCTAGAAATACTATTGGTGACGTCCCATTGGAATGGTACAAGGATGAAGAACATATTGGATATGACATAACAGGGAGGAAGATCAAGAAGCATGCCCGGAAGGACAAGATAGAATCTTTCCTAGCTGGTGTGGATGATTCAAAAAATTGGTTAGTTTGAAAGTTTTCCTTTTTAATATGCTATTAATAGAAATTTGATTGTGTTATACTATTTTGCGACTAATTCTTCGTAATTGCTTGTTATCTTTTAGTGTGGCATATTTAGTTCATGTTAGTATGTGGCACATTGGCCTTTTAAGCTTTCTTTAGTTATAGTTTGAAGTTGTTAAAGCGATATTTTCTTATATTGGTCGCTTGTAGCTCTAGCAAAAGACATTAATTTACGCTCTGTGATTTAAAACGATCTTTTTCCATTTTTGTTTGCTTAAGCTAGCTTGTTTGAGACGAATTATTTTTCAGTTTGCAAACTTTATGATAAAGGATAATATTATCAATCCATAACCTCTTCTCTTATGTATAAGTATACCACAATAACTGTTCCATGGTATTTTCTTATGTATAATCATAAGCTCTTAATGACCTTTGGAGCTATAGAGGAGTACTTAGCTTAAAACTGTAGTTTGTATTGCTTTTTATTTTGCTGCTAAACTTCTATATGTTCAGATTCTTCAAATATAATTTCTCCCGTCCTGCTGGAGGTATTAATGAACTTGATTTTGCCTACTCTTTAACATCACTTTGCTCTCATGGTTATTTATGTTTCATTTGTTGCGATAATAGCATAACACATTTAGGTATACATTGATTTGTTTTTGAGTTCACAGGGGAAGGATTGGTTATTGTTATGTATTCTTTTGTATACAATGGAAGTATCATCNTCTTTGCAATTTTTTTTTATTTTGGATTCTTTGTATTTGGTGAGCTAATGTGTAAAATAAATTTCACTTCTATTATGTTTATTCACAGGCTGTGACCACGGTTGAGTGGCATCGGAAAGGTGATTATTTCACAACGGTCATGCCAAGAGATATCCTTGAGACGTCATGTTTTACCTATTGTTACCAGTTTTTTCCTTTTTAGAGCATTGGAATCGTTGAGAAATTTACTTTTTTTGTACATGGGGTGCAAAAATCATTTTCCATCATTATCTTTTATCGATAGCATGAAAAGTTTCATTTTTTAGACAATTTTTCCATTTTCTTTTTCCACGAGCATTGGGTGAATTTCTAAAAAAAATTGGTAGCCTTCTCAGCAGTCATGTCCAGATATATCCTTCGGTTGTTTTTAGGATTATTTCTAGTTTTAATATGATTTCCAAGGAAGAGGATGATTCTTGAGGTTTGCCAGTCTGTAACTCATTTGATGCATGGAGTGAACTTGTAGCTGAATAAGTAATCAATGTTGATTTCCTATGGAAGAAATATAATTTACGAAATTTATGGTACGAAATTTATGGTTTGTTTAATGTTTGGACTGTTGGCTTGTTCCTGTAGTGTTGCATGAGATAATTCAAACTGAAAGGTTTTTTTTTTATTTTTTTTATTTTTTGAATGAAAAGCATTCGTGGGAGCCGTGATGTATTCGTTAGCTATATTTTCGTGTTTCAATGCCATGACTTTCAAGGAGAAAAATTAGTTTGTTTGCCTTATAGAAGAAAATTTTCTGGATTGCTACCTATTCTTGATGTGGACCTTAACCCATTGTTTACGTGATACAAAAGCTGTGTTGTTGCACCAACTTTCTAAAAAGCAAACTCATAATCCTTTCAAGAAGTTGCGGGGACTTGCAGTTTCAGCTGTTTTTCATCCTACACGATCAATTTTCTTCATCTCTACGAAGAATCATATCCGTATTTATGATCTTCTGAAATCGAAGCTGATTAATAAGCTTGAGACTGGTCTACAGGAGGTATCATCAATGGCAGTTCATCCTGGAGGTACATGATGTTTATTTATTTTAGAGCACACACGTGCGCACGCGCGCCCTACTTTTTGGTTGTGGAACCTTTCCATAATATGGCATTTTAGATTTTTTATTCTCGTAAAATCCAGTTGGTTAATCAAGATTGTTCATTTTAGTATAAATCATGAGAACTTGCAATAAATCAAATTCCATGGAATTTGAGAATGATTTGATTCTGCGTTAAGCATGCAAATATAAAACTCTAATGAAGGGTCTAAGTAGTGAACTAAATGGCTAAAAATTTGTCATTGGAGTATTCTATTCTAGTGATTTTTTTTTCTTTTTTTTGAAAATGTATGGTTATGTTAAGAAAGGCAGAGGCAGACCTAAAAAGATATTGTATCAAAAAGATCTTAATTTGCTAGAATTAAATGAAAATATGACACTCAATAGGACAATGGAGAAAAAGGATTCATGCAGCCAACCCAACTTAGTGGGATAAAGGCTTGTTGTTGTTGACGTTGCTGTTAAAAATGCATGGTTATGACATTATGAATAATGTTAATAGATTTGATCATAAAAATAATTAAGATACAAATAAAAGACTATNCCTGTTTTTACTTTTGATGTTATTTCGTGAAGGTTCAAGTGATGGAACCGTTCGTCTTTGGGAGGTCGAAACCGGGCGTTGCCTTAAAGTTTGGGATGTTGGTCAATCTGTCCATCATGTTGCATGGAATCCTTTGCCTAAACTACCTATTTTGGCCGTCGCAGCGTATGATTAATAATATGTTTCTTCAATAATATTTCGAGCTTGTTTGGGATCAATTTATTTTTTTATTTTTCTTAAAAAATATGTTTGCTTATTTTATTTTTTTGTTTCTGAAAACAAATTTATATATTTTTGAAAACACTCAAAACAATTTTTAGGGGCCGTTTGGGATCACTTTTGAATTTTATTATTATTATTTTTTTATTTTCGTTTGTTTTTTTTTATGTTTTGTTTTAAAATAAAATATGTTTGGTATGTTATAACATGTTTATTTATTTTAAAAAAANTGTTTCTGAAAACAAATTTATATATTTTTGAAAACACTCAAAACAATTTTTAGGGGCCGTTTGGGATCACTTTTGAATTTTATTTTTTTTGTTTTTTTTTTATTTTCTTTTGTTTTTTTTTTATGTTTTGTTTTAAAATAAAATATGTTTGGTATGTTATAACATGTTTATTTATTTAAAAAAAANAATTTTGGCGGTCGCAGCGTATGATTAATAATATGTTTCTTCAATAATATTTTGAGCTTGTTTGGGATCAATTTATTTTTTTATTTTTCTTAAAAAATATGTTTGCTTATTTTATTTTTTTTGTTTCTGAAAACAAATTTATATATTTTTGAAAACACTCAAAACAATTTTTAGGGGCCGTTTGGGATCACTTTTGAATTTTATTTTTTTTGTTTTTTTTTTAATTTTCTTTTGTTTTTTTTATGTTTTGTTTTAAAATAAAATATGTTTGGTATGTTATAACATGTTTATTTATTTAAAAAAACCACTCAAAATAAAATTTAGATGTTTTGAGCAATTTTAAAACAAGCTAATTCATTTTTAAAAACAAAAGATAAAAATATAAAAAAAATGCACTAAACAAACATGTTTTTAAAATAAAAGCAACAACATAAATTAAAAAAAAAAGATAACAAAAGTGATCCCAAATAAGGCTTTAGTTTAGGTGTTTTGAGTGTTTTTAAAAACAATCATATCATATTAAAATATGTCAAATATATTATTTCAAATCAAATATATTTTGTTTCAAATAAAAAACATAAAAACAAAAATAGAAAATAAAAATTAAAAATGATCCCAAACGACCCGGCCCATTTGCTATCCCAAAACTTGTTCGACNATAAAATATGTCACATATATTATTTCAAATCAAATATATTTTGTTTCAAATAAAAAACATAAAAACAAAAAATAGAAAATAAAAATTAAAAATGATCCCAAACGACCCGGCCCATTTGCTATCCCAAAACTTGTTCGACNGTTTGAATCCATTTTGTTTGGTTCCCCAGAAAATCAAATATAAACTAAAACTGACTAATTCTTTTGGTGCTGTCATAAACAAGGTTATTTTTTATTTGGTTCAAATTTTAGCTTTTATGAAGCCAAACCAAATTGTTATTTGTTGAAATCAATATGTGTCCATTCTCAGGTTGCCATCGTTAATTGCTTTTTTCACTGCCATCTGTTTGAAATAGTAAGAGTTTATCGCCTCTTTTTTCATTGCTTTAACCCTTGATCTGATGTGAAATTCAAAGAATTTCAGAGAGGATATCTCCTTTTTGCTTTTATTTCTCTTTTGATTTTCACTTTTTTTTTTCTATTACCTTTTCTAGTTTATTTTAAAAGTCATCCTAGATTATTGCCTCTATTTAATTTCAAATAATTAAATAAAAAACCTTTTAATTCTTTTAACTACCGAAAAGTCAGTTTATATTAGGAGTTGCATGCTATGATTTTATCAGAACAAAAATTATAATGCTCTAAAGTTTGCAATCAACTTTAGTTTGATATTTATTTTTTCGCCCACATTTAAAATAAGTTGTTTTATTCACTGCCTAATTAGAGGTTATATGAAATTTTTTTTTGCAGCTAATTGGCCTTTTGTTGGTCTTATTTAACTTCATATAAAAATTGGAATAACAAGCATTTAAAGTTTGATAGTCTCCTTTCTTATTTAAATAGCTCTGTAAAATTAATGATCATTTATAGCTTCCTGATTTCTGTTGTTTTGATAATTTATTTTTGGATGTTTGCAGAACGCACCCTAAGGATATAACAAATGTTGCATTTCATCGTTCATACCCGCTGTTTGCCTCGAGCTCTGAAGATTGCACAGCATACGTGTTTCATGGAACAGTCTATTCTGATCTTAACCAGAATCCTCTTATTGTTCCTTTGGAAATTCTCCGTGGTCATGCAAGCTCAAAACATGGAGGTAAGCATTTATTGGACACTGTTTTTTATGTTTTAGAGGAGATTTATTTTGGGGGTGCGCATGATTTGTTTAATTCCAAACCGACTAATGTTTTAAAGAGAATTAAGTCAAATCAAACCAAACCTGTTAATACTGTGATGTCTATTTGTAACGTTGTTTTGTAATATTTTACATAAAACTTGTCTACTTTCTGGGTAATACTGTAAAAAAAATAGTTGCCACTGCAAACTGAACTTAAATGTGAAACGGGGAGAAATTGCGGGCAAATAGCCTAATTTGGAAATAAGGACATTTGATGCAGGATGTCTTGCCATCGGGGCTATTAACAAGCTGTTTTCGAGCTAAGCGGGGGTCTGCTCAAAATCTGCTCGAATGGATTCAGTTCGGATCAAAATCGACTTGTGACTCGTTATGTTCGATTTCGAGCCAACTCGGCTCAAAATCGAAGCTAGCTGGGCTCAAATTTGAGTTATTTGGATTCGTTCCAGCTCAAAATTCGGCTCGATCCATGTTGAAATTGAAATAAGATGACTCAAATTGAGCTATTTGGATCTGTTTCAGCTAGAAATTGGCTCGGAGCTCGTTATTTGGTTTTATTTAGCATTATATATAATTTTTACAAATAAAAAATAATTCGAGCTGATCTTGAGCTAGTTTGAGCTGATTCATATGTGATTCGAAATCAGTTTGAAAAAAAAAATTCCATCCAAAGTTTAAACTCATAGCTTAACTCGTTTATTTTGATCAGATCTCAATCCGAGCTAAAATTCGAATCAATTTTTGAGCGATTAAAGATCTTCGAGCTAAATTCACATCCCTACTTAGCATATGTGGTTCCTAGTACTAATGAACAAAATTTACATAAAATTTAGTAGACAACTGATTACAGCAAGTATGTCTTTTTTTTTATGTAAATTGAAACATACGTGAAATCCTCATCTTATGGTATTTTATTGATATTATAATTTTGGAAATTTTAGTTATATTAAAAAATCACAATCATATCAAGATGGGATACATACTTTTGAGCAATGAGGAATGCCAATTGTACATTTTTTTAATACTAAATTAGTGGCACTCTCGAACTAATCAGATTATAAAAACGAAATTAAGCAAGGTAAGAATTAAACCAAATAGAGAGAGGGCATTTAACTAAACACCACTAGAGTCTTATGTATTTACATACCTAACACCTAAACTCTTTCCCTTACATTTATACCACAAATCTTTAATATCACATAAAAAATACCATTTTTTTAACTTCTAAACTTTCATGTAAAGATAAGGTGGTATATGCATCTGAAAATTGAAGTTTAGATGGTTAAAAATGTAAATGCATAGGAATTGCGTGTTATGGACGGAAATCTTCCGTAGAGAAAATCATTTAACCAGTTTAGTTTGAATTAATCATTTTTATCCACCTTTTTGAAGGATAGTCTCATTTTCCTTTCATATTTTTCTCCCAGAATAGCTGATTTTATTAAATGGCTGCTCTTTGATATCTTTAAATATAGTTCTATTCTTGTTTTGAAGAAATTTTTGCTTATCAATCAACCAATCAATCAAATGCATTAAAATTAGATGATAATTCAGTTTGAAAGTGTAGATAATTTCAAATGGCTTAGAATCGCTGGCTTGTTGATGATATCATTTGTGTATTGGATTGTTTTGCTTGATATATATCTGGGTAAAATTAATTTTTTGTAGGGCTTCTATATGTTTTGCAATTATCTTTGTATCTTTCACATGCAAAAAGTATTGAAACTCATTTAGCTTGCAATTCTTATATTGTAGATCACAATTAAGTTCGTGATCTTGAGAACGATTAATGTATAGATATATTTGTTAACATATATAAAATATAAAGTATGACTTAAAAATTGTTATAAAATAGAAAAAAATGTGGTGTGATACATAAGTTGAAGACAAATATTCAGGGCAAATCTGTAAATTGAAAGTTCGAACAATTTACTGCTATGCTACAATAATTAAAAAATTTGAAATTACACAAGATGTTACAAATTAACTTCAACATCTCGAAGCATGCCTTAGCAAAGCAAAGCAGACGTCACGTGCTTTTCTTCGCTTAGCTCTTAAAACGCGCTTTTAAAAACAGAGAGCATTATTTAGTACATATCATTAACTGATATGCATCTTCATTATTGGTGTTTAATGTTATTAAAATTATAAAACGCTTTGTGGAATCTATTTTTTTATTATTAAATAAAATTTCCATACTCATCTTCATCTGAATGCAGGGGTACTGGACTGCACATTTCACCCAAGACAACCATGGCTGTTCACTGCAGGTGCTGATTCAGTAATCAAGCTTTATTGCCACTAAGCTAATTTTCTACCACCAGCATTATCATAAGAAAGAGTGAAAAGTTAAATTACTAATTGAGAAATTAAATGAAACCATGGCTGATCACTGCAGGTGCTGATTCAGTAATCAAGCTTTATTGCCACTAAGCTATTTTTCTACCACCAGCATTATCATAAGATTAATGTTTAATGATTCAGACAATGAAATTGAAGAATATTTGATTTGGTAAATGAGGCAAAATAGTCATATTTGAATCTATGGATTAATGTTTAATGTAATGAGTTGATTAGGATTAGATTTACATTTTTTTGTTAGCCTTTGTATTAGAGGTTAATGATGGTTTATAAGCTTATGGACTCATTGTATTTTTATAAATATTTCCCTTTGGGGGAGTTTTGCTTTTAACAAATTGGCACCATGTGAGTTATTTGGGATGTTGGTTGTCTAGAGTTATTTTGATTTTATTATTGAAATTTAGGTCTGCAACTCTTATTTATTTACATATCTAACATGTAAATTGAGATATTTACATGCATGCCATTTTAGTCTTTAAGTTCACATGAAGAATAGCACTATTATTTTGAAAGTGAAATATATGTAATGCATAGTTTAATGATACTAGTGGCATTAATATTTAGATTGGTAAATACCTATAAAATTGTTTTAATTTTAATATTGTATTTTAAATGTACATTTGGTGTGATTTTTGGGATGATTATATATGGATCATCTGAAATATTGATATTTGCAAATTAATTAATCAAATAATTTTTTTAAATTATTGAACTGATGTATTTATGGTTGTTGTGATTTAACTATTGAGAATTTGATAAAAATGAAAATATGGGGTGGGGTTTTATTATTATAAATTTTGATATTTGAGTAAGAATTTGAAAAATGAATGACAGAGGGTGGTTGATTTGTAAATAGCAACTTTCGGGGGGTCTGTATGTATTTGCCCCTTGATTTTAATGTAATTGACAAGCAAACGGGGCACAACTAGTCTTTTTTTTAGGGGGTAAACTAACTTCCCAGACTCAACATGAGAGGGATTAAGACAATTCAGAAGGGACAAAATTGATATTTCAAGAGGGACAATAGACTAAGTTAAGTAAAAATATGAATTTGAGAGAATGAGGAGCAATTGCACCCCACGACCCCCTCCCCCACTTCCTGGATCCCTCTCTGGCAATCAGATCATTTTAAATATATGAATAAATGCATCTTCTATTAATAAGAATTTATTTAATTTAAATAAAAGTAATAATAATAATATTAGATTATCATCTTAGTTTACCATCTTATATTACGAGAAAAAGAACCTCAATTTTTTATTTATCGAATTAAAATGAAAATATTTTATTGAATTTTTTATAACCAAATGAGTATCTAAAAATGAATATATTTAAGTTTTTTTTTTCTCTTAATAATCTCAAAATTTTCGGCCTAAACTGTGCCTAATAGCAAATAGCTGTTGTTTCAAGTAACAATATTCTCATTACGATTATCTTTTAGTCATGCAATACTGGTCCGACAAGTCCATGTTTTATTTATACAGGATCATGCAGATATTATGTCATTCAAATTTTATTGAATTTAACTTTAAATTACTAATTTAGAAATTAAATGAAAAATGTTTTTTATATTTTTATTTGAAAATTGAAAATTGATTTTTATTTTTAGAAAGGAATATCTGAATCCATTTGTTTATATTTTTAAATTGACCTAAGGGATGTTTAGATGCATAGCACACAATTCTTATATGATTAATTATTTAAGATACTTTTGGATTCAATATTCTGAAAGGTACGGTGAGTGTGTATAATACTACAAATAAGAAGAGGAACCTCGGTAACGGGAAAGCAGCACTAACCTAGAGTGAGTTCGGGAGTACGTAGTCTAACAAATCCAAGGTCTGAAGAGTCAAATACTCATGATGATCACAACAAGCGTGCTAATCCAAGAGCAGGATTAGCAACCTCAACATGATACTCCGACGTCGACCATGGAGTAGGAGATCGACACCTAGCTCCTCGATAGAGCTAAGTCACCACCAATCGATCATAATCGCTTTGGGCGTGCCGAATGAATTCTCCCAAATAATTCTTAAGCTTAAAGTCAAGCCACCGGGACAATTCAATATTTCAGATTCATGATCCTACAAAGGATGATCATATCCAGTTGATTATATCACTTTACTCTTGTTTAAATTCATGTGAAATTTTCTAGCCAAATGTATGATCCGAAATCTGGTCGATACTTGGAAAACTTTGTTGAAGTTCATGCAAAGGGTCATCGAGTCTGACCAACACAGAGAACACAAGTCAACCGGCCAATAGTATTTTCACTTGAGCGAGCTAATTTAGTATGACAACGACCCTAGCCGCACCATAAAAATCTACGTAACTATCTGAACTACAAGGCTCATGCATTATAAATTCCATCTCTTATCTTAGAACACATATGATAAGATCCGCGGTAGGTAGCGAACGCATCACCCTAATAGCAAGCTTGAACATTTATCTCCATGAAGAGTGTGACAAAATCTACTTAATATGTTGGACGTAAGGTGCAACCCGTCCAAGATGATGACTTAACCCAGTGACCGAGATATTAGCAGTATAAGATTTGAGCCAGGTAATAACATATTAAACTGACCATGAACAATCTCATAATCAAGCAACCCATTGGCCTTATGTCCAACCCAACATTGCATTCTTCCCAACTCAGTATATATATATATCTATATCTAGAGAGAGAGAGAGAGAGAGAGAGAGAGACACACACACAACATGGTACAACTGACAAAAAATTCTCTCATTTCTAATTTATCATCAATAATCACTTACAAGTTTTCTTGTGTATTCTTACAAATGTTTATATATAAAAAAGATGTGTTGGACGACCCACCATCATCCTTTCTGCTTCCGTCCTCCTCCTTAAGCTCAGAGTCGATCAACAACGTGGAAATCTTTTATATATCTATCCACTCAGGAGAAACCAACCCAAGCCTTCTCCATATGTCTAATTCCAATGAGACTCCTTCCTTGAACTTTTTTTGCAAGAAGAACTTGCTGCATTGGGTGAGAAGGAAGCTTGAAAAAAAAATCTTCAGATGTCTTCATGATCGTCGTTAGTTTCTTCAAAACTCAACTTTATTTTTATAAGTTTATGAGCAGCTTTGATTGTATGAGCTTGTCCATCTTAGCTTTTTTCAATTTCTCTTTTGCCTCCTCTAGCCTCTACTCGAGCTCACATCGAGCCTGGGCTACCTGACAGAGTAGGGATAATTAAATATGACAAGACTGTCAGACCATAGATTAATATCAATTGATCGTCCAACATAAACTAACCAAGCACTTTCTCAGCAAAGCCTTTTTGAGGCTCGAAGACCATATTACTCCAACCATTGTAGAGACAAAACATGTAATAGTGGAGGATTAAAAGTCCCAATCCTTAAAGTGATCAATCAAAGAAAATTTACTAATGTGACTTAACTTTACCTTTTTCTCTTTTGATTGTATGGGAATCTACATCAGCTTTGATTCCTTGCAATTCTGCTGAGGTGGTGGAGGGTGAGATTCATCAGCTTGATTCGCCTCTCATTCGTGCTTTTGGAGGGACTGTTAGGACTCATCATTCAGATAGATTATGGGGAATTTCCTTAAATAGATGATCCTCCTCAAAATGTGTCACTTTGGGCAAGGCCATCTCCCCAATAAATCACTCCATAAGAAAACCCACTATGCACTTCAACACTGACCCCAACAGTGACCCACTCACTCTAAAAGGGAGGGGGAAACTAGTTGCGCTCCTCATTTACAAAGGTAGGAACATCTGATCCACTAGTTGAGACCTAAGGGTTCCACCACTTTGACCTCTTCCACAGAAGCCTCCCTTTATCGGTGGCCCAATCCTTCCTAATTAGTCAATGCTTCAGTGACTGATTGACCGACATCTTGGGAACATGCAAAATAAGACGAACCCTCAATTTTCTTTTGGTACTCTGACTGCTCAATTGTGATCAATTGATTCATTCTTAAATTTTAAATAACAACATTATGAAAGACTGAGTATGCAAGACCCCACACCTACTAAGCTTGTGAGAGGCTTCCCTGCTTGAGGGCTTTCGACTTTAACTTCTTTGCCCTGACAATTACTTGAGTGGCTCGTAGTCTCTCTGTCTATGCTTGAGTGGTGTCAAAAGCCTCACAAATTTGCTTTCATCATCACTCTAAAAGTGTTAGGTCATAGAGCTTGGTCAACCATATCAATATTATGATACTTCTAGACTGACCACTTCACTCTCTCAATTTTTCTTGCCTCTAACAGTACTTTCGTCGATGCCCTTGCCTCGACCTTGAGAGGAGCCTCCCAAGACATAACCACTTGGATGAAACAACTTTTTAATGTATAGGTCATGCAAAATCATTTCTTCCAATCTTTTCCTTTATTCTTTAGCCTTGACAACTAGAACTTTCAACGAACAAAAATTGTGTGAACCCGTTTCACCCAATTCGAAAAGAGAATAAATATTTAAACAACTCGATTGAACAAATGATTTTTTGGTGTCAGCCATACATGATAAAGGTCATGATAGTCATGATGGAGTTTGGCTTCACCTAAGCCTAGATGATTCCATAGTTAGCAAGGATAGAACACACCTCGGTACATAATGATATGTAGAGGCCGAGCCAAAACTGATCCTTATAGAACAAATTGTCGTTGCCATAAAGCGATGCTACCTGATCAGCCTCACCAGCTACTTGAAGTTTAATAAAAACATAATAAATATGGCTCTCTTGCAGTGTGTGTACTTCCTTTTTAGTCAACTGAGATTGGTCATCCATGGCGACGGATCCAAAATTCTTCAAAAAACTCTTCGGAGAATATTGAAAAGCCATCGAGTGATTGCCATGATGTATAAGAAAAAATAAAAAAATGAGTGAAAGAAAAGCATAGAGAAAGTGTGTCTACTCTTTCTTGATCCTTTATATAGAAGCCAATGAAGTCCAATTTCCGCACAGAAGTAAAATAAAAAAATGACTAGTCATTCCCATAAAAAAATATCAATAAAATCAATACGACTCAAGAAACTAGAAAAGAAATCTTTATTCCATAATAACGCATATTATAATGCAGTGCTCATAAATTAGTCCAAAGAAACAAAGTATTTTATAAGGGGATTTGACGCCGCATTGACCGAGACATGCTTCAATCAAAGCAGTCTCCAATATATAAATTCCTTTTTAGACCTAAACTGATTCAGTCAATCTGACTCTGCTTGTGCCTGAAAAACTCATAATCTCTCCTAAACATCCAAAAACTCTCGACAAAGAGTATTTATCATCTCTTCCACCTTCTTCATGCAGTTAAATGGGTCACATATTTCTCCATCCCACTAGATACTGACCAATAGAATGAACTTTCAATCTTATCCAGATGATGGAGCAACAACTTGTGGGACATAAAATCCCTTCGACGAGTCCCTCACACATCTCTAGGAAAAGAGGAGGGTTTTTAGGGCAATCAACCCTCCCATTTTCACTTGAGAGTCAGCTGCTCTCACCTAACACTTGCTCTGCATTCCTTGGTGGTTTGATCAGACGTTCATTTGGATTTGATGGAGCTTGATTATGTAAATCATAAATTGTTATAAATAAAAAAAAAACGTTGAGCCAGAACTTAACAGATTAGACATCACAAATAAAAGACACATGTTCCTCTTACCCAAGAATTGAATCAACTCAGACATGGTAAGCACACTAGCGAGCATTGGTGAACACTGTGAAAGAATAATTGAAACTACTAGAGTAGTACAATCAATCAGAGGATTTCACACCATACTGGGTGGCTAAATGATTGGATGGGCGGTCGATCAGTCAGGTAAACATATTTCAATATGGTGTTTATGAGAGAATCAAATGACCCCACCTAATTCGACTTCAATGATTGAAGCCTCTTTCTCTTCCTGTCACCTTTCTTCCTCCTTTCACCACTTGAGCAATTATTTCCCTTTGCTTTTTCAAAAATGGAACAAATCAGATTTATTTTAGGAATGTCAGTCTATAACTTTGTTTTTTTGTCCATGGTTAGATCAAACTAGAGTGCGAGATGCGAACTACTAAAGCAAAAAAAGTAAAACAAGTAATGAAGTATGAGAAAGTATACTATCGCCCCATTTATAGAAATCAAGTGCTTTGAAATCAAGAGAGTTTAATCATTGGGTCATAAATTATAATTGAATGAAATCTACTTTTTTCATTTAATTCTTTAATTTTTATCGTTGTGTCACTTTTAAGAAGTAATATAATTAGAAAACTAAAATATGTATAAACAAATGTGTAAGTGTTGATCTTTCATGGATCCAACTATCTAGAAAATGGAACATGAAGAAGGAAGATCTTCCAAATCGAGTCAAAAACATATATGGCGATGGTCAATTGGTATCATCCAAGCATCTTACTCAAAAGCTCTCCAAGATGACATCTTTGTCTCCAACCAAAAGAAAGCTGATTCAGTGCATAAGTTTATCCCATGGAAGGGTCAGTTTCACAGAGCATCTTTGACCATCCAGCGGAAACCAAAATAATTCTCTCAAGAATTAAGATACTTGAGCCAAACAAGTTTGACCAAGTGAGCTAAGCCGACCAAGCTCTACTAAACATGATAATCGACTGAGCGAGCCAAGACGATCAAGCCTCACTAACCAAAATAATCTACTGTGCTAATTCGACCAAGCCCAACCAACTGAGCTGGGATGACTGTGTCAAAAAACAATTGAATGATGATAACTCATCACTGATTAAACACCTAAAAAATCCAATGCAAACTCCATCAAAATGTGAGAAAAAATGTAGTATAACTACTATACTAAATCCTCCATAAATAAGAGAGGCATTATGGCCTCCAACTTCACACTATTTTTATTATTCCTTCTAGAGATTATAACTCTAATCTCTCTCTCTCTCATCTACCTTTTTCACTCTTCTTTCATACTCTATATTTAGTGTGATTCATGAATAATTTTGAAATCAACATGTATGTAAAAGGAAAAAGTTTGGGTCCTTAAATGCCTTTTCTCTCCTTTAAACAATACATACATCATCGATAGGGAGTGAAAACTATTTAGTAAGTACTCTAAATTAACAAATATTGATAAAATATTAATGATCAAAGGTATCATAATTTTATTTACTAATTTCACAATCTTATCTTTTAAATTATTCTATATTTGAGATATTTTTTTTTAAATTGAACTTTAATTTTTTATCATATATATCAATAAATTTATATAAATTTGTATCTCTATTACTTATATATTGTGATGTTATTTTAAATGTTCAACTATTATATAAATGAATAAAAAAATCATTCAATGAATTAAGTTATGGTTAAGATCGAAAATATGTTAGTGTTGATTTTGAGGAGATCTAACATTTCAGAAGATACAAACACCATAAAAAGGGCCATTGACAAAAAAAAAAAAAACAAGAGACCAATTTATCTGACCAAGTGTAGTTTTTTGAGTTAAAATCGATGAAGTCAAAGTTGACTAAACCATGAGAAGGACAAAAAGATGACCAAATGATCCAAGTTCAAATCGTTCAATCAGAAATGAGATAAAGAGGTATACATGCTAACCACTATGAACAAGTCGTTCGGAGAGAAGACCTAAGCTTTCAACATATCCAATCAAACTAGAGATTTCTAAAGCCCCCCTAATATACTGTGAAGGATTGACAACTATAATAGATCAGCCAACTAGCAATGTCGACCAAGCCTAAATGGCCAAACACATCTTATCTACCTAAAGCTAATGAAACTCAATGGACCAAGCTATAGAATAACCGAGAAATAGTCTCATACATGTGAAATATGAAATATCAAGAATAAATTTTATAACTTTTTTTTTAAAAAGGCTAAAATGTAATGTTCCCTCTACTTTATAAATAGAAAGATCATTTTGTGAAAAACATACACGGATTATTGTTCATTACTATTCGCTCATCTCTCTCTCTCTCTTATGCTCTATTCATTGGTTGTGGTTCATGGACAAATCATGATTCAATATCCTAAAAAGTAAGATGAGCATGAATCATGTCAAAGAAAAAAAGAGGAGCAACCTATGAAGAAGAAACGTACAACACAGACACTGATGATGTCATCAACTTTTGTCATCACACTTGTTAGATGACCCTTTTAAATGATTATAGGAGCATATAATATTCATAAGTAGCTTTTTGTGACTTTAGAAATCCATAAAACCCTTCCACACATGTTTTTGAGAAATCAGGATTTGGGGTGATACACCCGTGTAGTGGTGTAGAAACTCGTTGAAATTAGTGTCTCTAATATAAGACCCATAAAAATGTCTAGGTTTGAAGTTATGAGACCATATTTTACTCATACATAGTCTTCCATATTTTACGGATCACAGAACATTTTGCAAAAATCAGTGATTTCAGGACTAGGCCGGCACCTAGGTGCCAGACCCCAACACCCCGGTGCATAGGCGCTGGACCCCAACACAATGGTGTTGGAACCTGACACCTAGAATAATGCTGCAGAAACATGAGAAGGCAAAATGCCGGTGAGGACCCAACACTTAGGCATCCATTTGTTTTCAGATCTTGTTATTTCTCAAGATTTCTATAGAATCCAGCCTGTAATAGTCCCCTAGGCAGCACAAAGGTGCAGATCTCCTTGGTTGAAAGGTATATATGCATGAGGAGGAGAAAAAGGTGGCCATGTTTTTGGATGCTTGGAGGCATTTTGGAGTGAAATATTAATGCACCTAAAATATATAATATTTTTAGACAAATTTTTATACTTATTTTTGAGATATTGCGCTTTAATGGAATGTATTTTTGTGTTTTACTTGCAGATACAGGTAAAAAGGGTGAAAAATGCTTAAATGAGTGGAAAAGGATCAAATTTGGAGCAAAAAGATAAAAAAATGTGCAAAAGAGTTTTGGCGCCTAAGCGACAGATCCAACGCTTAAGCGCCAGTTAAACAGAGAAGGCCGCACACAAGTGTCAGAGTCCCCGCGTTTAAGCGCCAATGTCAGTTATTGGATGAGTAAATTTAGTTTCTACGAATTTTGAAAAGATTTTTGAGGCGCCCATTGGCTTAATAGTTGGTTATAACCACCATGGACGAAAATTATCACGAAAGGATGCATCTCTTGGGAAAATACATCAAATCTAGACATATTTTGAAGAGAAATCAAGACACCTTTTGGAAAAATTATAAAAGAAAGAGGATTGGCACTTTGAAAGGGGTCTTGAAAGTATTGGAAATGAAAGTTCTCATTTGAGGAGTTAGTTTAGAGAAATTTTCAGGCACCACTTTTACTTTTATTTTATCCTTTTTGTTATTTTATTTTGAGTGATTGTAAAGAGAAGAGAATCAAAGAAACTTCAAGAGTTTGGTGGAGGACTTGAGATAAATTTTTATCTTTTTGTTTTGAGACTACTTTTGGTTTTAATTGAGACTTGTTGTTAGTTTGACAATGATTTCTTCTTTTAAACTAAAGTGTGGTTTTGTTTTCTCCATGGATTCCGAGTAGTTTTCTTTATCTTTCTTCTTAGAATGATACGTAATTGAGTTTTGGATGGAAGTTATGGAAAGTATTGATCTTCAATGATGGAAGAAGTTGTGATGATTTAAATTCATGCACTTCATTTACTTCTTGATTTGGCCAATCCAGATGTTAAAATTTTTTGTGAGGAAATCAATGTACTTCATTTACTTCTTGATTTGGCCAATCCAGATGTTAAAATTTGTTGTGAGAACATGAAAGAACCGAGCTGGTATTGTCTCAGTCAACAATTGGAAAGAATCACATGAGGTTGTATGAATAATTTAAATCCATGTACTTCATTTACTTCTTGATTTGGCCAATCCAGATGTTAAAATTTATTGTGAGAACATGTAAGTCAGACTTGTATTGTCTCAGTCAACAATTGGAAAGAATCACATGAGGTTGTATGAATGAGAATGTAATGAGCCGACATTGTCATTGTCAACAATTGGAAAGAAGCACATGAGGTTATATGAATGAGAATGTAGTTCATAGACTGATATTGTCTCAGTCAACAATTGGAAAGAATCACATGAGGTTGTATGAGTGAGAATGTAATAGCTGGTATTGTCTCAGTCTTCCAAATGTTAAAATTTGTTGTGAGAACATGTAAGAACCGGGCTGGTATTGTCTCAGTCAACAAATTCAAAAGAATCACATGAGGTTGTATGAATGAGAATGAAGTTCATATGATTGAGAGCAAATAAATAAGGAAATATTCAATGAAAGGTGTAGAGTCAAAGGACTTTAAAGTGACAGGTTAAAGCCCCTAACTTGGTTTAGGTTCTTATACAAGAATGTTAGCCCCCAGGTGGAGGGAATCGAGAGAACTCTAGAGTGAGAGCTAGTATCTTCCTTGCCTTACCGGTCTTCAGAACTATTCAAACTTTAAATTAGCCAATGTTCTTTATAACATCTCTAGTAAGATGGTATCTTCCCTACCTATCTGGTCTTTAGAACTATTCAAACTTTAAATTAGCCAATGTTCTTTATAGCATCTCTAGTAAGGTCGGTCTTCAAAACTATTCAAACTTTAAATTAGCCAATATTCTTTATAGCATCTCTAGTAAGGATAAAGAATATTATTGCTCTTATTTGGCACAACACAATTTTCATAATTCCACAACATAATTCCTATACTTATTACTGATTCATAACAAGAAGAAATATATTTTCATATTTAGTATTTTTCTTCTACAAAAACTCTAGTTATCTTTTTAAATTGTTATTGTTCTATCAAAATATTGAAAATACCAAAAATATTTAAATTTTCATTATTGCAAAAATTATCTTTAGTTGAGATATTTATCTTTTTATTAAAAATAGAAAGTTTGGTATTCAATATTGCATATTGTGTATTCTCCCTATGGGTTCAATATTCAGGTCTTAATAAAAAAGTCCTATATTACCTAATAACGATATGTATACTTGCGTAGTATCCTAATATATATAAATTTAAAGTTAAATTTTTATTTTTCTTCAGGATCAAGTTTTTGGTTTTGTTACAAAGTAAGGAAATATAAGTGAAGCATAATCTAAATTATTGTTGTATTGTGCATATTAGCAGTATCCAAAGCAAAGTCATACAAACTTCAATAAGTAAATACCACTTATCTCTAATTCCTCCACAAGCAAACTCCTCGAAGTTCCTCTGAATCTCTTCCTTTCTTTACAACACACAGAACTCTTCTTCGAAGCGGCAAGGAGGAAGAAATCTCTCACTTTCCCTCCACTCTTACAATCTCTCGAAGAATTCCTCAAAATACTAACCCTAACTTAAACTCTCTACACTCTACAAACAACAAAAACTCAGCGGACACCACCACGTGACTTCTCTTTTTTCAGCCCAAATGTTTCTCTTAAAGTTGTAGAAGAGTTTTCCAAGAGTTACTTAAGCGTCCCTTAAAAAATTGTCCACATTCAATGCACCTTTTAAGAGAACCGTCGTTCTCACCGTTGGCGGCCTCCTAGAATATTTGATTCTGGACTCTCAGGAAAAACCCACCGTCGGCGCCGTAGTTCAAATCTTCATATTTTGGTTTTTTTTTGCTCCAAATTCACTTCTTTTTGCATCTTTTTTGCTCCAATGACCATAATTCAACATACCTGCGACAAAACATAAAAAATATCCTTCTTTAAAGTGCAATATCATCAATATTAGTATAAAATATGTACGAAAATCTCAACATATTTTTCTTTGGTCAAATGACAACCAAGCATAGCAGAATGAACCAGTCGTGCTGACCGAAGCAAATTAAGCTCAACCGGTCGAGCCATAGAACAACTAAACGATAGACTCATACATGTAAAATATCAAGAATATTATGTAGAACCCCTTTTAAAGCATGAGAAAAATATAACTTTATCATATTGTACTCTCTTCTATATAAATAAATAGATCATTTATGAATAAACACAGTCAGCTTATTATTCATTATAATTTATTCATCTCTCCATATTTCTCTACTTATGCTCTATTCTTTCGGTGTGATTTATAAACAAATCAAAATTAAAATATACTAAGAATTACATGCATATCATTCAATTTCTATGTATTTATATATCTCACATTTGAATTATATAAATGTTAAATTATTATTATATATATCATTATTTATTCAATTTCAATGTCAAATTATTATAATGTTAAATTATTCAATTTCAATTATTATTTATATATCATTCAATTTCTAAGAATTATATATATATATATATATATTGGTGCATTAAAATATGCATTACATTTTTAAGTTAAATTGGTGGTATTTAATTTGTTTCGTGATATGATACATTGGGTGGCATAGATGTTGGTAAGTTTGGGTGTTAGATATGTAAATTTAGGAATTGAGTGCTAATGTATTTAAATGTCAAAAGAGGGAAGATTAGAAAAGCGATAAAATCCCTCCGTCGTCTCCCGTTGCTCACTCCTCACTCTGGTCCAATAGCACCGGAAGCTTGAAACCATGGCTTCTGCTATGTCCCTCTTTGCCTTCACCACACCATCTCTCTGCTTCTATGTATCCTCTTCCTCTTCCCCCTCCCCCTCCTTCCTCTACCGACCACTAAATTGCAGGCCCTTTCCCCTTCGCATGTCTGCGACGACAACATCGCCAACCATCGCCGCGTCTAAAGGGGACATCGAAACCACCTTCTTCGACGAAGTTGATCCCAACGAAATTGTTACCTTTGACCCCCCGCAACCGCCGGAGGGTTATGTGCCCCCNTACACATGTTTTTGGGAAATCAGGGTTTGGGGTGATACGACCGTGTGGTGTAGAAACTTGTTGAAATTAGTATCTCTAATATAAGACCCATAAAAATGTCTAAGTTTGAAGTTATGAGACCATATTTTAGTCATACATAGTCTTCCATATTTTAAAGATCGCAAAACATCTTGCAAAAATCAGTGATTTCAGGACTAGGCCGACACCTAGGTGACACCTAGAATAATGTTGTAGAAGCACGAGAAGGCAGAAAGCCGGTGAGAACCCAACACTTAAGCGTCAATTTGTTTTCAGATATTGTTATTTCTCAAGATTTCCATAATATCCAGCCTATAATTGTCCCCTAGGCAGCCAAAAGGTGCAGATCTCCTTGGTTGAAGGGTAAATATGCATGAGGAGGAGAAAAAGGTGGCCATGTTTTTGGATGCTTGGAGGCATTTTGGAGTGAAATATGCATGTATTTTTTAGCAAAAAAGAGGAAGTAAAAGGGTTAGTTATATGATCTTCTTCATTGGAGTTCTTTGGGTTGATTTTCTTAAGGTGGAGGTCTCTAACGGAAGGTGAAGAAAAATATTCATATTTTTTAGCCACAACTTTGTCATTTTATTCTCCTTCCATTAAATTTCATATGCTTCTTCCTCTCCTTTTTCCTCCACCATCACTTGTGGTGTGTGAGGGATTTTCTTGGAGAAGCTACATTGAAGAGGAAGGAGAGCTTCATCTCTCCTAAAAAAAAAGGGAGCTTCATCCTGGCAAAGTTGTAGCAAGCAGCAACAAAAGAGAACACTTCCTCAACCTTCGCACACTTAGAATCTTTTCTTGTTCCTTCTTTCTAGCAAACCTCTAGGTTATGTGTTATAGAAAATCTCATAGGTTAGGTTATTTTTTCTCTCATGATCCTCAACGAATCCAAGTGTGAAACCTCTATAGCCTTAGCTCCTAAACCCTATATAGTCGAGATTGTAACAGTCTCATTGTTATCTTAGAGATTGACCTATATAACCAAGATTGTAACATATTTCATGATATGTGACTCCTACCTACTGCACAAAGGAACAAAATAATTTACCATTGAATCTGGATGACAATAGACATGTTTTATCCGGGTTTTGCAACCTAGAAAGGGATTAGAACAAATCCACAAGATGCCATAGAGATTGAGCAAGCCTTAACTTTATGGATTCCATCATTCTTATGGCTTAGACATAGGCATTAAGAGGACTTTCTATCCCTATTGACAAAAATCACATTGGGGAAAGTCTAAGAAAATCACAAATCACAACATAATCTTAATTACAAGGGCGTTAGCCTTACATACCATAAAGAATAGTAAAAATTTATCTGTCACTATTTTTTGTTTTTTTTCAAACAGGTTATCATTTGTTTTTGCTTTCAAGTAGGCTTTTAGGAAACCAACTCCCATCTGCGATCACATTAAAGTAAGTTTAGAAGTTTAGTAAACTAGAAATTTTCCCTCCAGAATAACTCATAATACTTTCCTTGTGGGATCAATATACGTTACTCTTTAACTGTATTATTACTTGACAATTATACTTGCATTGTGTGGCCTAATTACTTCATTGTATGTTTGGCACATCAACAAGAGAGCTCGATAAATTCTCTTCAATTTTTTTCATCATCACCATCTTCTTCTTCATAGCTGATAAGAACTCTGATTGTCTGAGTGTCTTTGCTTTGGTTGCTTGCACCCTTTTTTAGGTTGCCTATGCCCTTCCCTTGGTTGTGAAAAGTTTTTTCCTCAGTTCCAATCATTCTTCACATTCTCAGAGAGAGACTATTGAGTAGAAATGAGAAGCCTCCCAGGCCATTAATTGAAACCTATTGGTCATTCGATACAAACCCGAAAGACTGTGCTCCATATGGACCCTCTCATAGAAGCAAGAATATATGACATTGATGAGAATTGAAGGGTAAAGTACTACAACTGGGGAGTCAGAATGCCAATCTTTATTAATGTAGATTAAGGGAATTGACCATTTGAGCTAGTGCTTACCTTTAACCTCTCATCTTGTAGTGGAACCCACTTAAGCTTGGATCCCTTACACTTCTTTTGAGATGAGGGAGGGAAAAAATCACTCAGATAGGTTGAGGGTGTCTTCCCCTTATGACACACCTCCTCTCAGCTACGGGGGCTCAAACTTGGACTCAGGTTCACTCGGGTTGACTGGAGGAAGACGACTCGCTTCATCTATGGCAGAAAGATTGATAGAGGAAGGAGCGGGTGACTAGCAGTGGTACATTTTTCTTCTTGTTGATCCACTGAAGCCTCTCCTTCGCATTGACTTGACTATGTCAAATTTGCCATCTTATCAATCTTTTGGTGTCGTGTATCTGAGGGCCCTACAATAGACAAAGAGCTCATAGTGGGCTTCATAGTAGTTTTCTCTCAATAAAGATTAACCCGCCGTTAGAATTCCTTTGAAAAATAATAGAAAAATCAAAGTTCAAATAAAAAATTTTCTCACTTTTCAAATCTTCCCCGGCACAAACCACCAAAAGTTTTTGTTAGCTCATCACTCCAGCAGGTTCGGGGCTGATACGTTAGACAAGATTGACCTCATAAGCCTTCTTATTTATTGCTCAGGTGAAAACCTTTCTCTCGTTCGACTTCTTAAGCCTCAAAGGTTGCTCAATCCTTCTTTGTCATCCATAAAAAAACTTCTAGTTGTAACATCTAGTTGGTTGTTGCCATATCAAGGTATTGATAGAACAAATGTTGGTGACTTTCCTTGTTTCCACCAATACCCAATTCAACACATTTATCTTAACTGGGGAGCCTCTAGATGGAATAGTCTAAATGTACCACCTTGGGGAGAAGAACCCAAGCAGAAGCCAAGTTCCTAGTCTTTCACTTTATTTTACAGTTCCAACAATTGAGATTTGCTAACAGAGGTAAACTGGACAAAGCCATCCAGTTCAACCTGGAATCAAACAAATAAGTAAAGCACTCTATCGGCCAAGGGATTCATGACCTATGAAAAAAAGTAATGAAGATCATGATTGTAACGAGGTCGTTGCCAAACAGAGTAGTCTCTCAATGGTTCTCGAAGCTCATAACTCATGCCTTGATATATATATATATATATATATATANAAAACCCTTCCACGCATGTTTTTGGGAAATCAGGGTTTGGGGTGATACGACTGTGTGGTGTAGAAACTTGTTGAAATTAGTGTCTCTAATATAAGACCCATAAAAATGTCTAAGTTTGAAGTTATGAGACCATATTTTAGTCATACATAGTTTTCCATATTTTACGGATCACATAACATCTTGCAAAAATCAGTGATTTCAAGACTAGGCCTACACCTAGGTGCCAGACCCCAACACCCCGGTGCATAGGCGCTAGACCCCAACACAATGGTGTTAGAACCTGACACCTAGAATAATGTTGTAGAAACACGAGAAGGCAGAAAGTCGGTGAGAACCCAACACTTAGGCGTCAATTTGTTTTCAGATATTGTTATTTCTCAAGATTTCCATAGAATCCAGCCTATAATAGTCCCCTAGGCAGCCAAAAGGTGCAGGTCTCCTTGGTTGAAGGGAATATATGCATGAGGAGGAGAAAAAGGTGGCCATGTTTTTGGATGCTTGGAGGCATTTTGGAGTGAAATATGCATGTCTTTTTTAGCAAAAAAAGAGGAAGGAAAGGGCTAGCTATCTGATCTTCTTCATTGGAGTTCTTTAGGTTGATTTTTTTATGGTGGAGGTCTCCAACGGAAGGTGAAGAAAAATATTCATATTTTTTAGCCACAACTTTATCATTTTCTTCTCCTTCCATTAAAATGCATATGCTTCTTCCCCTCCTTTTTCCTCCACCATCACTTGTGGTGTGTGAGGGATTTGCTTGGAGAAGCTACATTGAAGAGGAAGGAGAGCTTCATCTCTCCTAAAGAAAAAAGGGAGCTTCATCCTGGCAAAGTTGTAGCAAGCAGCAACAAAAGAGAACACTTCCTCAACATTCGCACACTTAGAATCTTTTCTTGTTCCTTCTTTCTAGCAAACCTCTAGGTTATGTGTTATAGAAAATCTCATAGGTTAGGTTATTTGTTCTCTCATGATCCTCAACGAATCCAAGTGTGAAACCTCTATAGCCTTAGCTCCTAAACCCTATATAGCCGAGATTGTAACAGTCTCATTGTTATCTTAGAGATTGACCTATATCGCCAAGATTGTAACATATTTCATGATATGTGACTCCTACCTACTGCACAAAGGAACAAAATAATTTACCATTGAATCTGGATGACAATAGACATGTTCTATCCGGGTTTTGCAACCTAGATAGGGATTAGAACAAATCCACGAGATGCCATAGAGATTGAGGAAGCCTTAACTTTATGGATTCCAGTATTCTTGTGGCCTAGACATAGGCATAAAGAGGACTTTCTATCCCTATTGACAACAATCACATTGAGGAAAGTCTAAGAAAATCACGAATCACAACATAATCTAAATTACAAGGGCGTTAGCCTTACATACCATGAAGAATAGTAAAAATTTATCTGTCACTATTTTTTTGTTTTTTCCAAACAGGTTATCATTTGTTTTTTGCTTTCAAGTAGGCTTTTAGGAAACCAACTCCCATCTGCGATCACATTAAAGTAAGTTTAGAAGTTTAGTAAACTAGAAATTTTCCCTCCAGAATAACTCATAATACTTTCCTTGTGGGATCAATATACGTTACTCTTTAACTGTATTATTACTTGACAATTATACTTGCATTGTGTGGCCTAATTACTTCACTGTATGTTTGGCACGTCAACAAGAGAGCTCGATAAATTCTCTTCAATTTTTTTCATCATCACCGTCTTCTTCTTCATAACTGACAAGAACTCTGATTGTCTGAGTGTCTCTGCTTCAGTTGCTTCCACCCTTTTTTAGGTTGCCTATGCCCTTCCCTTGGTCGTGAAAAGCTTTTTCCTCAGTTCCAATCATTCTTCACATTCTCAGAGAGAGACTATTGATTAGAATGAGAAGCCTCCCAGGCCATTAATTGAAACCTATTGGTCATTCGATACAAACCTGAAAGACTGTGCTCCATATGGACCCTCTCATAGAAGCAAGAATATATGACATTGATGAGAATTGAAGGGTAAAGTACTACAACTGGGGAGTCAGAATGCCAATCTTTATTAATGTAGATTAAGGGAATTGACCATTTGAGCTAGTGCTTACCTTTAACCTCTCATCTTGTAGTGGAACCCACTTAAGCTTGGATCCCTTACACTTCTTTTGAGATGAGGGATGGAAAAAGTCACTCGGTTAGGTTGAGGGTGCTTTCCCCTTATGACACACCTCCTCTCAGCTAAGGGGCTCAAACTTGGACTCAGGTTCACTCGGGCTAATCGGAGAAAGACGACTTGCTTCATCTATGGCAGAAAGATTGATAGAAGAAGGACCGGGTGACTAGCAGTGGTACATTTTTCTTCTTGTCGATCCACTGAAGCCTCTCCTTTGCATTGACTTGACTATGTCAAATTTGCCATCTTATCAATCTTTTGGTGTCGTGTGTCTGAGGGCCCTACAATAGACAAAGAGCTCATAGCGGGCTTCATAGTAGTTTTCTCTCAATAAAGATTAACCCGCCATTAGAATTCCTTTGAAAAATAATAGAAAAATCAAAGTTCAAATAAAAAATTTTCTCACCTTTCAAATCTTCCCCGGCACAAACCACCAGAAGTTTTTGTTAGCTCACCACTTCAGCAGGTTCGGGGCTGATACGTTAGACAAGATTGACCGCATAAGCCTTCTTATTTATTGCTCAGGTGAAAATCTTTCTCTCGTTCGACTTCTTAAGCCTCAAAGGTTGCTCAATCCTTCTCTGTCATCCATAAAAAAACTTCTAGTTGTAACATTTAGTTGGTGGTTGCCATATCAAGGTATTGATAGAACAAATGTTGGTGACTTTCCTTGTTTCCACCAATACCCAATTCAACACATTTATCTTAACTGGGGAGCCTCTAGATGGAATAGTCTAAATGTACCACCTTGGGGAGAAGAACCCAAGCAGAAGCCAAGTTCCTAGTCCTTCACTTTATTTTACAATTCCAACAATTGAAATTTGCTAACAGAGGTAAACTGGACAAAGCCATCCATTTCAACCTGGAATCAAACAAATAGGTAAAGCACTCTATCGGCCAAGGGATTCTTGACCTATGAAAAAAAGTAATGAAGATCATGATTGTAACAAGGTCGTTGCCAAACAGAGTAGTCTCTCAGTGGTTCTCGAAGCTCATAACTCATGCCTTGATATATATATATAGGAAAATAAAAAAATTGCCACACAGAAGTATAAACAAAATTCTTTAGTAAACTTGAAAATGTGTTCACATAAAGCTCACATCAACACAAGAAACGAGAAGGAAAAATAAATTTTATTACAAAAATAGACATAAATTTCAAAAAGTGCTTAGAAACTAGTTTGGGAGGAAATATTTTACAGGGGTTTTGTCAGCCACTTTAACCAATACATACCCCTGTCAAAGCAATCTCTTATACAAAACTTCTCCACCAAACTTAAACTGCTTCACCTGATCTGTCCAATTTAAGCCTAGAATTCAAAGGATCTCTCTTGAACTTTCGACAGTTCTTAGCGAAGAGTGTTCATCTCCTCCTCCATCCTCTCCACTTTCTCCAAAAGAGCAAGCATCTCACATGTCTTCNGTTCAAAGGATCTCTCTTGAACTTTTGAGAGTTCCTAGCGAAGAGTGTTCATCTCCTCCTCCATCCTCTCCACTTTCTCCAAAAGAGCAAGCATCTCACATGTCTTCTCTGCTGAATAAATCTAGATCGATCGAGTGAAGTCATTCTCAATCATGTTCAGGCGATGAGCTAATGACCTAGGGATATCTGACACCCATCAATTTCTTCTCCGCAAGTTTGAAAAGATTGACTACACAGTGAATTCCACCATTCTTGCTTGATAGAAAATCACCCTTGATTGGCACCTTGACAACTATCGATGGTGCCACGATTGGGTTTCCATCAACATTTGCTAGAGGCGAGTCATTGCCCAGGACTATTGGGGACAGGGTCATTTGTACCAAGATACAACAAAAGAAAAGCGAGGACAAAAAAAATCAAAATCTAACAAGAAAGATCCAGCTCATACCAAGGATTCAATCCAACTTGAATGATGTGACTGACATGATGCTCTCACCAGGAGACGACAAAGCACCAACAGTTTCTTGCACCTCAAGCTGTGGCATAACACTTACACCTTCTTGCGACCAAGGCAGTCACAGAAATCTAGTGGCTTCTTGCCACTTCTTACGTGGCCCCTTCGGTCGATATGTATTATGCTGCGATATCAAGTTGAGCCGATAGATCAATGGTTGAGTCGATCTCCTGAGTGTTCATGTGGTGAGGGTTGAGGAAGTCATCAGACAACATTACCTGGTCCACAAATCACTTTTCTCTTCTTAATGATGGGTTTCTTCTTCCTATTACCGTCCATGCGTTACCACTTCTTTGATCTCCATAAGGTATCACCAAGAGAATTTTTATTGGAGATCCCACGTTGCAGATTCGACACATTCTCCAATTCAAAGCTTAGAAACTGATAGATTCAAACTAGAAGGGATGCATAACAAATATAAAAAGTTAAGAGTTTTGTCATGCATTATTTATAAGGATCAAATGCACGAAAATTATGAGAGTTCAATTATCAATTATTGAAGCATTGATTAATGCTAAATGCAATCTACCTTTTACATTTAATTCTTTTATTCTAATTACATCGTCACTTTCAAGAAGAAAGAAAATTAGAGAACTAAAACATGTAAATCCAAAATGTGTCAACCGCTGATTATTAGGATATCTGACGGCTCAAAGGATCAGAGCACGATGAGGGAAGGCCCATCAAAAGAAGAATGTAAGACCCACTTATCCAACTAGGGTTAGTTTGAGGCACCTGCATCTATTTGAAGAAGTAACTATGAACCTGTTGAAGATGAATGTATTGTTCAAAAAGCCGCGGTGACTATTACAAAAATATATTTCTTTCTGAAAATGTCAAACCACAGTTTTTTTGCAGCCGCTGTAAGAAGCCAAATCTGGTGAGAAAACACAATTTTCAACTGCAGCTTTTTGAGAATGCTGACAAAACACATTTTTGTCAAATAGGAAAAACTGTGGTGCGACACCACACCGTCGCCCCAAACGCACCATAAGTGCAATCTTCCAAGCCAAAGTCAGTAAGGCCATAGCTGACCAAGCCATGAGGACGACTAAAAGATAACCAAATGACCCGAGTCCGAACTGCTCGATCAGAATTGAAAAAAAATAGGCATCCGAACCAACCACTACGAAGATGCTGACCCAAAGGATAACTCAGTCTCTCAGCATCTCCAATAATATCGATGACATTCATGAGTCCCCCCATATATTATCAAGATTCTACAACTAGAATAGATCAGTAGACCGAAATGCCAACCAAGCGTAGCCGAATGAACCAGTCCTGCTGACCCAAGCCAATCAAGCTCAACCGGCCGAACCATAGAACAACTAAGCGATAGACTCATATATGTAAA
This sequence comes from Phalaenopsis hybrid cultivar, assembly GCA_002079205.1. Lineage (NCBI taxonomy): Eukaryota > Viridiplantae > Streptophyta > Magnoliopsida > Asparagales > Orchidaceae > Phalaenopsis > Phalaenopsis hybrid cultivar. The sequence goes on from JXCR01139313.1 coordinate 72,964, forward strand.
ATATCAAGAATATTATGTAGAACCTCTTTTAAAGCATGAGAAAAATATAATATTATCATATTGTACTCTCTTCCATTTAAATAAATAGATCATTTTATGAATAAACACAGTCAGCTTATTATTCATTATAATTTACGCATCTCTCCATATTTCTCTACTTACTTTTTTTCTATTCTTTCGGTGTGATTCATAAACAAATTAGAATTCAAATATACTAAGAATTACATACATATCATTCAATTTTATGTATTTATATATCTAATAGTTGAATTATCTATCCATATAAACAAATTAAATGCCACCAATTTAACTTTTAAAAATGTAATACATATTTTAATGCACCAATATATATATTATATATATATATATACATATTTTAATGCATTGGTGCATTAAAATATAATATGTATATTGGTGCATTAAAATATGTATATATAATATATTGGTGCATTAAAATATGTATATATATATATATATGGACCAATATATATATTGGTGCATTAAAATATGTATTACATTTTTAAGAGTTAAATTGGTGGCATTTAATTTGTTTCGTGATATGATACATTGGGTGGCATAGATGTTGGTAAGTTTGGGTGCTAGATATGTAAATATATAGGAATTGAGTGCTAATGTACGTAAATGTCATAAGAGGGAAGATTAGAAAAGCGATAAAATCCCTCCGTCGTCTCCCGTTGCTCACTCCTCACTCTGGTCCAATNATTTAATTTGTTTCGTGATATGATACATTGGGTGGCATAGAAGTTGGTAAGTTTGGGTGCTAGATATGTAAATACATAGGAATTGAGTGCTAATGTATGTAAATGTCATAAGAGGGAAGATTAGAAAAGCGACAAAATCCCTCCGTCGTCTCCCGTTGTCACTCCTCACTCTGGTCCAATAGCACCGGAAGCTTGAAACCATGGCTTCTGCTATGTCCCTCTTTGCCTTCACCACACCATCTCTCTGCTTCTATGTATCCTCTTCCTCTTCCCCTTCCCCGTCCCCCTCCTTCCTCCACCGACCACTAAATTGCAGGCCCTTTCCCCTTCGCTTATCTGCGACGACAACATCGCCAACCATCGCCGCGTCTAAAGGGGACATCGAAACGACCTTCTTCGACGAAGTTGATCCCAACGAAATCGTTACCTTCGACCCCCCGCAACCGCCGGAGGGTTATGTGCCCCCTCCGGCTTTCGACGAGCTACCTCCGGAAACTGAAGAGGAGATCACCGCTGCCTACGAGGAGATCTACGGGCCGGCTTACAGCGGCGAGAGTGTTCTCGGGAATGACATTTACGTCATGGACGCCAAATTGAAAAAGACAAGCAGTCCTTTGGGGAGAAAGAAGAGNCGCCTACGAGGAGATATACGGGCCGGCTTACAGCGGCGAGAGTGCTCTCGGGAATGACATTTACGTCATGGACGCCAAATTGAAAAAGACAAGCAGTCCTTTGGGGAGAAAGAAGAGGGAAAAGGTGGCCGATGGGTTCGAGGAGAGAGTGGTGCAGGTGAGAAGGGTGACCAAGGTGGTGAAGGGAGGGAAGAAATTATCGTTTAGGGCGATTGTTGTGGTGGGGAACAAGCAGGGGCAGGTGGGAGTGGGTGTAGGGAAGGCCAAGGAGGTCGTGGATGCCATTGCCAAGTCGTCGACCAATGCACGGAGAAATATTGTTACTGTGCCGATGACGAAGTACTTAACGTTTCCTCACAGGTAATGCATGCTTTTATTTATTTATTTATTTCTTTTTTTGAGTTGCTGCTTGATCTTTTGGGGAAGTGGTGGATTTTGTTACTGGAGTTCCACTGCAGATGAAACCCTTTTTATGGATGCGGGCACTGCTAGGTTTAAGGGCTTAATACAAAATACGAAAATGTGATAACTTTTTTCTTTATTGGAAGTTATAGTTTTGCTTAAACTTTTTTTTCTGAAGCCTTACGAGAAATTTTACTTCACTGAGGGAACATGTGTTTTAATTCAAATATGGAAATTGTTTAAATATGTTCTGCTATCATACACAGAGTCGTAAATCTTTAACCATAGGCATCTTTTTTATGTCATCACCATAAGTGTTTTGATGAACAGACACTGCATCTTCTTTGCCAAATGCTTCCAATGCTTTTTGGAAATGGAATCATTGACTCTGACAAGTGATAATGATATGAACTAATGTATCTTTTAATTTTAAAAAAAATATGATTTTTGACTTCCATCCGCTATGCTTTTTTTGGAAGAGTGGCTAAGATGGTGATGCATCAAGTTCTAGTCACAAACAAACCTAGATGAGGCAAGGAATTTTTTTTGGAGAAGTACTAAAACAACAAGAGCCTGTAATTGCTTGTGCCATGTAGGAAATAAGAGATTCTTTTTTGAGATATTTTGTTTAAATCCAACTATGTTATTAACTAGATAATGATATGAGTAAATCTAGGGTATTAGTTAGAATGCTAGAGCAAAACAAAAATATAATAGGGCATCAAAAGATACAGTGATTTTATTTGGAACATTTAATCTGAGTCTGGCGAAAATAGGAAAGTGATGATAGATTTCTTCTGATTTTCGTCTCTTTTGTTATAAAGAATTTGATATTTTTTAGTCACTTGTGAGTCAATAATCTGAATGGCCCAATTAGATTGAAAAGCTTATTGTCACAAATAGTCGTTTTATCCAAAGTGATAATATTAATAGTTGATGAAGTAATGAACATCTAGGGGCTAGTAGGAACAAGAAAACAAACCGTTCTCTTACAAAGATATTAACTGTGGCTCTAGGTTTTTGGAGCAAACTTAAATTGAAAAGGGGAGAACTTTCACTAAATGATTAGGGTGACGAGGAGATCTACCACTTAGGGTTGTCAAAAAAGCTCATTGTTCGCGAACAACTCGTGTTCGGCTTCTTAAGTAGTTTGTATTTGAATTGTTCGTTATATAAACAAGCCGAACACAAGCAAATTTTTAAGCTCGAATTATAAATGAACCGAATACAAACAATCCTTTGTTTGATCATGTTTGACTCGTTTTAGCTCGAATTAAGAAAATTATATATATTATTTATATAGTAATTTATTATATATTTATATCTAGATTAAATTATCATAACTTGTGTGGTCATGTGGTTTTGTATTTTTTATTGCATAGGAATAGTGCAGGACCCCACATCTGTTCTTCTAGTTAATTTAAACTAGGAAAAACATGAACAAGAATATGTAAATTTAGCCTAACACGAACACATGATTCGCAAGACAATTTTGAACATAATTAATTTTGAAAAGCCGAATATGAGCCAAGTTTGAGCTCGTTCAAACTTGGCTTGTTTTAACCCTACTTCCACCAAGTGATTAGGTTGATTAATATGAGCATGAGGTCGATGTTTTTTGCTACTCAAATTGACGATCAATGACCTTTACAAATAATCTAAAAATTTATGTCAAAGAATATGACAAGAAAAGTGATATGATGGATTATTTTTAAATTTCATCTTTTGTTGATATCTGGACAATGATCACGCAATCCACATTTTCTTTTGAAAGAGCAATAATTTCTAGTTCCACCAAAACTCTAGCCATAGAGGGCCTAAAAAATTGTTTAAGGGCCTAAAAAATTGTTCTATTGCAACACTCTACTTTCAGAAGTTTTTCATAAATAGAAGCAAAGAGAATAAGGTGGATTCGTTGAAACAATGCACAGCAATTCGTGAAAATTAAATCCAGTGATGGATGGTTTCTTGGAGCAATCGAAATGAAGGGGATCATTTTAACTTATATATCCAGATTTCACTAAGATAGTAAGAATGTCATTAGAAGTGTTTGATGTAACTTGCTTCAAAACAAAGCCTTATGATGATATTACGAGTGCCAATGAGCCCAAAAAAGTTGGCACTTAATAGTTCAAAATCAGATGCAAACTTGCGAATTACCTCCATGCTAGAATGATCCATGAAAAAATTGCTAATTATGTGTGAGGGCGAGAGATCTAGCAAGCTTAGAAAAATTCTCTTCAAATAATAAGAGACTATGCCTGTCTTGAATATGTTGAAGAGTATGAGTTTTTACAAAAAATAGTATTGTTGAGTGGGGAGGTAAAAACTTACGTATCATTTGAACCATGAACAACATTCATGAAAGAGCACTTTGGTTAAAGCGGAAGGGGCTCAACCATTAGGGAAGAACGAAGAAGTAGCTTTAGAAGCATCTGGGGTCATCAGGTATGAGGTGGTGAACTTGTAAGGGAGTTAGACAAAGCACTGGGAGAAGTCATTGTGGGAAGATTCCCCAAATAGAAATCACTAGAAGATACATCGATCGACCCCTATCTCGAAGGAAAAGTAAAAATCTATTGCTTGTGAGAGAGAAAAGGATGGCATGATGAGCGTTGCCTTAGGAGCAATAGGAGTAGAGGGTAAACAAGACATCAACGCCATGAGGTTGCATTGGTGTCAATGATAACGCATAGAAAAAAACACAAAAACTTCTTGCTAGTGCTGCACGAGAAAGAAAAAAAAATGCAGACAACGCAGTTTGGACATCACCATGCGAAGCCTAGGCTAACATTGCAAACTTCTCCTGAAACTCCAAACTTTTGACGTCACCTACAATGCCAAACTGTGAAATGCCAAGTAGGGGATGTCAGTAGTGATGCCCTAGCTTGGCAATGACTACCCTTTACCGTTAGATGAACCTGTGCTACCAAATGCAGGCCACATGGACGTCTCTTTCATGGATGTCTACCATTAGACAAAGTATATGAATGTCTCTGAGCTTNTCCTTAGGAGCAATAGGAGTAGAGGGTAAACAAGACATCAACGCCATGAGGTTTCATTGGTGTCAATGATAACGCATAGAAAAAAACACAAAAACTTCTTGCTAGTGCTGCACGAGAAAGAAAAAAAAAATGCAGACAACGCAGTTTGGACATCACCATGCGAAGCCTAGGCTAACATTGCAAACTTCTCCTGAAACTCCAAACTTTTGACGTCACCTACAATGCCAAACTGTGAAATGCCAAGTAGGGGATGTCAGTAGTGATGCCCTAGCTTGGCAATGACTACCCTTTACCGTTAGATGAACCTGTGCTACCAAATGCAGGCCACATGGACTTCTCTTTCATGGATGTCTACCATTAGACAAAGTATATGAATGTCTCTGAGCTTGTTGCTACCGATGTTGTCACCTGCTCTGAGAGATGGATATAATAATAATGAAAAAATCCTAAACCATCTGATTCATACGCTGCATTTACAAGTAGGTCTTGTCATTTGCATCATAGCAATGAAAAGACCATAAGTCATCTGATGAATAGCTTGTGTATTTTGGAGCTTTGGTAACTATGAAGATTCTCCTGATGGTACACAAAATCATTCCTCTTCCCAGAGAACTTGGTGATGTGGTTTGTCTCCCGCGCTTGTGCGGGACGCGTGTCTCCCGCTCCTATCCACTCCTATGTAGAGTGCGGTAACATCTAGCTACCGGGACCAGTTCAGCCAGCCCCTGTGTGAACCGGTTAGGTCTAGTGAATCTAATGGGCCAGTTTATCCTTTCTTACCTTGGGATTGCCACCTAAGTTACCCTAGTATTTTAAATACCTTGTTTTCGTATTTTAGGGCAAGTTTTTGCTGTGTTTTCTGTCATGACAGCTGCAAACATCTCCAGGTTTTCACTTGTAGGGCTGTTTTCAAGGGCAATTGATGTTGCAGTTATATCTCGTTCCGAGGTGGTGACTATCATAAACTTTTGCATCTTTCACAACCTTCCTTCTGCTGCCACCATCGCCGTAACTACTGCAGCCCCAAGGACAGAATGTTTGCTGTCTCTTGCTGCCCCATACCTCTCCGTCGCCCTTCCCAGCCACCTTCTCTGTCTTCCTGCAGCCGCATCCCTTCCACCCTGCACTCCACCGTTGGCCAACTTCCCTACCATCCACCACAACCTCAATCTGCCTAACACCCCACCTCCCTTCTGCCTGTTGCTGTCCACTGCTGGTCAGCATCCCAATAGCTTACCTTCCAGCACATCATCCCTTCCCTTACTGCCCAGGCACACTTCTTCCCTCCTGTAGCATAACCGCACCATCTTTTTTGCAGGCCAGACGAACCNCTTAAGAAGGTGGTGAAATTGACCACCCTAGGGATCTCTCATTCCCTATTGAAACCCAAGAGGGACAAGTGCTAGCGACCCGGACGGATCATGTGAATTTGGCTCGTCCCTTGACTTAGGCCCTGTTTGGCACAACTTATACATGTGCGGTGGCGTTTTCTGAACGCCGCCCACGCGTTTGTTTCGCGCGTTCGTTCGGCGGCGTTCTGAACGCTGCGTCCCGCGGATACCTTTTTCTTCATTAGTCGGATCGCGGGGCCTCGGCTGTGTTTTGCGTTGGCTGTTGGCGTTAGGGCTCGAATTCCTTCTTTTGCCCTTGGTGATCTCTCTCGCTTCCTCCCCTCGCTTCCTCCCTCTTCGATCGAAAGCATCATTAGGGCTCGATTTCTCGTTCTTTTTCCCTCTCCGGTAAGATCTACTATTGTTTGTCGTTGGTTTTTTTAGGATACGCTTTGGATCTGTCGAGATATACTCTCGATTCGTGAGTTTTTTGGATCGATGAATTTTTTTCGGTTCTTCTCCATATCTCTGCTTCTATTGCTTTGGATCTCTGAGTTTTGCAAAATGTCATGGTTCTATCGAGTGATTGTTTGGTAGTTAACACCATCTTTTTCACCTTTTTCTTAAGGCTTTTTCTTGATTTGGCATCTGTCTCACAGAACTCCCATTTTTTTCTTGCTTAACCCTTATTACAAGTGCTATATCAGGTGTGCACACCATAACCGATAAAGGATGTATAGGTTATGGATGTATATGTTTATGTTGCATCTCTAATGTTTATTATGTCTCACAGAACTCCCATTTACTAATGTTTATTTTCTTCAAAAAAGGTTGTATACGATTTTGTTGCATCTCTATTGAATGCTACAATCTGGATTTGGAAAAGGAGTATCTTTATTACATGATACAATTCGGGACATTCTCTTCATCTCTACCCGATTTTGTTGATTCAAATCGTATTATATATTTGGGCTTTCTCGTTTGTAATGCATTACTGCGACGTTGTTTGTAATGCATTACTGTTCCATGGTTTTTCAATTAAATGTTTACGTTGTAATTCTTTTCGATGGGCTGCAATTGTAGTTTAGGGTTGCTGAATGGATTTGCAAAAGAACATGAATGGCTCACACCTTTATGGTGGGCTGAATTTGCTGTTTTCGGTGGGTAGAAGAATGGATTTCTAGTTCACTTATTGCATAAAAAAAATGGATATGGAGTTCATGTTGGGTAGCAAAATTGATTTGCAAAAATTCCAAATACTTCCCTGCACACTTCCATGCTAAAATTGTTGCAGTATGCACAAAAATTTTTTTTTTTACTTGCTGCAGTAAAGATATTTTTCTTTACTGTCGACATCACAACTATTGAATTCGACATCACTTGAACTAAAAATGTCACATAACTCCTCAATTAGCAGGAATCGGAGGCCAAGTCAAAGTTGTTCACGATAAATTGCCAACTCATTCATCTTCAAGATATTCGATGAGGTCGTTAACGTGGCTCGACTGATATCCCAACACCTTGACTTGAGACATTTTAGACAAAACAGATAACGTAGTTGTTACCAGATCAAGAGAAGAATGACAACGAGAAACATGAGTCATTTCAATGTCACAGGGAACCATTTCTCACAAAAGAGGAAAGAATGAATGAGAGAAAAGTTACAAATGAAAGGCAAGTATCTCCAGAACAATGAAACCCATTTTTATAGGGCTAAAGTGAATCCCAATCATCGTGGGGGGTATCAAAAGTGGTCACCTAAAAACTCAAATGAAAAATACTATGCAAAAACCGAGAAAACATAATTTCGTTTAAAAATATTTCTTATAGGAAAAATCATTATAAACCTCCAACTCAGTGCGAAGAGAAGGAAGTTTATACATGGGTTTAAACCTGTCCCAGCCAAGACATGCCGCATCCGGACCAGAACATGGAACAAAAACTCTCCACCGGATCTGACTGACCTAACCTATCGGACTCAACCTTGGCAAAGAGGGTCTGAGATGACTCCTATGAGCTCGTAACCCAGCCAACTCAGTGCAAAAAATGGATCCCTGTTCAAGTGATGTCGAATTCAATAGTTGTGATAACGACATATGTGGTCTTCGCTCGATGGAGGGGGTTTGTTTGGTCTGTCAAACTCTTTAAATATCGAATTCATCTGAGTAGATATGTCCAATTTTGTTTGTGGGTTACTTTCATTTTTGTCACATCAAAAATAAGGCAAAAGATTAGAAGCTTAAGTTCAGCTTTGCTGTCTCGTTGAACGGCTGGCTGATCCCAGCAACTCTGAATGACTTCTCCTTTCTGAGGCCAAGGTGAAGGTTTCACCCGAGGTGCAGGGGGACTGAAAAGATTGTCGAGGATTTTTTAGATATTCGACAGTATTTGGAAGCTTTGATGATCAATAGGTTGTTGGCTCCAGACTAGTACAGTAGGATGATTGAGGCAGAGTGGTAGGTCTCTATTACTGCGCAAGCTATGTGGGAGAAGGAAGATGTGGCTTTGGCCACAAAGAGGGTGGATGGACGAGCAACTGAGAGCCTTCAAAGTACTGATATTGCATTTTTTTAATCTCTCGTTTGACCATCATTTTCCAAAAGAAGGGAAAGTGCAAGCTAATCATCATAGCGGCCCACTTATTAGAAAGGAATTTCGTCTACCAGTACTGTAGATATTACACGTGATGGCAAGCCGATTGGTGACACACAATATGGTCAGAGTAGAGCTGTGGCAAAAATAATGCTTTTCGAGGACGTGTCGGGTGGCCCTCTAGAAGCATCTGACCAGTGATTCTTGTCTTTGGCACAAAGGAGCGCTGCCGATTGGTTTTCTCTGGAAACATCACCGGCGGGGACAAGAGAAAATGAGCCAAGGTAGGAAATTCGATTCCAAGGGTTGGAAGGTGACGAGTCAAGGGAGAAAAGCCGACTTAGGGAGTCGGGAGAGGGAGAATAATTGAATAAGATTTGTCAGAGAGGGTTCACTGTAAGGGGAAAGGTCTTGCTGAGGAGTCCACTCAAAAGAGAAGACACACACCTTCTTCTAGAACATCTTGACTGAAGTGGAATCTCTTACAGAGGTGTTGCGAGAATGTCAAGATATGCTGAGGGGCCGGTTTGCTTGTGTTCATTTTGCTAAGGTTTGGAGTTTCTATGACCTGTCCTCTGATCGACATGCTTCTATATTGGGCCATGTTATCGCTTATCTATAGTTGACCGAAAGCTTCTCGAGGATAGCCCCAAATGAGTTAGTGTTGGAAATGACCTGCTTTCATGCGTTAACTTGGCAGATTTCTTTTGCCAGGATCATAGGAATTTGTAGGGGAGGGTTAGAAAGATAGAAAAAGAGTTGGAATCGTCCATTTCCCAGTGGTCAATTACTTGAGAAACCCTTAAGGAGGAGAACTGGGGGTTGGCAGCTCAGATTTCAATTATGAAGACAGACGAAGAGCTCTTTCCCAAATACAAGAAGATGTTCTATGCAGGATACATTACGGTCTCGTCCGTATGACGAAATGTAATCTAATCTTCACTGAATGGTCAGATATGCAGAAATTCTCTGAACTGTTAATGGATTTCAAGTCGAGGGGAAACAATGACACCCGTAATGAGAAGGATGGAGGAAATGATGAAGGGTTCTCTAATGTATAATCATTTTGTACTTTTCTTTCTTTTGTCAAAATATAACAAAATATTGCTATTGGAATGAAATTTTTTGGGGTGTATCTTGTTCCCGTTTTAATGTTAAGTTCGTTTTTTTCGTTGATTTCGATCTACCAATATCTGTATATTTGCGTAGTATCCCAATATATATAAATTAGAAAAAGTTAAATTCTTATTTTTCTTCAGGATCATGTTTTTGGCTTTGTTGTAAAATAAGGAAATATAAGTGAAAAATATAATCAGAGCTATTATTATACTGTTGCATATAAACAGTCGAGATTAAGTTTTTGGCGCCGGTGCCAGAGAATTGAAGTGTCACATCGATATTTCTCAGTTAATTTCATTGCCTTGGACAGTCCATGCCATATGCCAGACATGTAGATCTAATCGTTGTTTTCACGAAGGTAACTGTCTAGACTTGCCACAAGGGTGATTCACGTCCAATGCAAAATTTTTCATCACAAAGAGGGGGAAATCTTACCCCCAGGATTTGAATCACGTTTCGAAGGCTCCCGGATAAGAGGTCTCATGATGCTTGAGCATTATAGGGAGAATGACTGAGATTGACATACATTGTGATTTGCTTGGATGATTAATGACAACCAAAAAGAAAGTTACAATAGACCCTTTATTATTGTCCATGGCGTCGAACTTGATTCGCTGGTCGAGATCCGCAAGTGCTTGTTCGGTCGTACGTTTTTAACATTTAACGCAAAATAGTAAGTTAGATCAACATTTTTGTTTTGTAGAAGCCATCGACCGACTATTCACACTCATACTGATAAATAAAATAAAGCATTATTTTTATCGTTATGTGTCTACTTTTTTATTTTTGTTTAAAACTTATGCTGGTGACATTCGATTGAACCTTCGAGGGCGCCTATTTATGATCCTCGAGTTGACTCGTGATTTCTTTGTCTGAAGAGACTCATGTGATATATTCGTGGGATGTTTTTGTAAAAAAATTTTACATGTATGCTAAACAATAGATTATATGCCTTGTAGAAAATAAAATCATATTACAATGCTTTTTTAAGAATAAAAATTATCCCTTAACATGCGAGACCCTTCCTTTCCCATGTGCATCTGTAGTTTGTAAGCTCCTTGCGTGACATTTTTGCTAACAATGAATGGTCCGACTCACGATTGATTGAACTCCCTACTGTTTGTCTCTGCTCGGTTGGATTGACTTTTTTCAATCCAACATTTCCTTCGCAGAAGTCCTCTCGGATGCGCTTGTTATAATATCGAGCAGTTCTTCGTTTGGTTTCTTTCTGCTTGAGGGTTGATCATGTGTGTTTTTCCTCTATTGGGTCGAGCCTTAGCCCCAGTCCTTCCTTATTGGTTTCCAACCATTCTCCCATGTTTTTCCCGTCAAATATTGACATGGAAACNCCTGCTTGAGGGTTGATCATGTGTGTTTTTCCTCTATTGGGTCGAGCCCTAGCCCCAGTCCTTCCTTATTGGTTTCCAACCATTCTCCCATGTTTTTCCCGTCAAATATTGACATGGAAACACCCTCTGACCATTCAAATTATATTGTATTGGTAGCACAACTTCAACACCATGTGATAACATAAATGGGTTTTGGCTAGCTGCTGTCGATAGTGTCGCCCAAAGGATAAATGGGAGGAGGTCAGCCCAGTAACCCTTGGCTCCTTCAACTTTTTCCCTGTGTGAGTTGAGTATAATCTTGTTTGTGGCTTCGGCTTGTATGTTTGTTCAAGGATGATGGATGAATGTAAATCTCAAGCTGATTTTTTGACTTTGATAGAAATCTCAGATCCCTTGATCGGAAAATTGTGCCCTATTGTCGGTAATGATGGTAAGGGGTAGGCCGCATTTGCAGTTGAGATCTGCTTAAATGAGATTGCACACAACGTTAGCTATATTGGAGCAAGTGACTTGGCTTTGATTCACGTAGAGAAGCAGTCTACTACCACCAAGATATACTCCCATTGCCCTTTGGAAGGAAGGTTCGAGGATATCAAGTCCTCAGACAGTGAATAGTCAAGATGTAATGATGGCCTATAACTAGAGTGATGGTTGATGTTTGCATCAGTGTAAACTTTTGGCATTGCTCCCATTTTTTTTTAGAATAACTCTCTGTTCTTAGCAAGTGTTGACCAGAAATAACTTTGCCACTGTATTCTGCAGGCNCAGGCCGCATTTGCAGTTGAGATCTGCTTAAATGAGATTGCACACAACGTTAGCTATATTCGAGCAAGTGACTTGGCTTTGATTCACGTAGAGAAGCAGTCTACTACCACCAAGATATACTCCCATTGCCCTTTGGAAGGAAGGTTCGAGGATATCAAGTCCTCAGACAGTGAATAGTCAAGATGTAATGATGGCCTATAACTAGAGTGATGGTTGATGTTTGCATCAGTGTAAACTTTTGGCATTGCTCCCATTTTTTTTAGAATAACTCTCTGTTCTTAGCAAGTGTTGACCAGAAATAACTTTGCCACTGTATTCTGCAGGCNAGAGAGATCTAGCAAGCTTAGAAAAATTCTCTTCAAATAATAAGAGACTATGCCTGCCTTGAATATGTTGAAGAGTTTGAGTTTTTATAAAAAATAGTATTGTTGAGTGGGGAGGTAAAAACTTACGTATCATTTGAACCATGAACAACATTCATGAAAGAGCACTTTGGTTAAGGTGGAAGGGGCTCAACCATTAGGGAAGAACGAAGAAGTAGCTTTAGAAGCATCAGGGGCCATCAGGTATGAGGTGGTGAACTTGTAAGGAAGTTAGACAAAGCCCTGGGAGAAGTCATTGTGGGAAGATTCCCCAAATAGAAATCACTAGAAGATACCTCGATCGACCCCTATCTTGAAGGAAAAGTAAAAATCTATTGCTTGTGAGAGAGAAAAGGATGGCATGATGAGAGTTGCCTTAGGAGCAATAGGAGTAGAGGGTAAACACGACATCAACACCATGAGGTTGCATTGGTGTCAATGATAACGCATAGAAAAAAACACAAAAACTTCTTGCTAGTGCTGCACGAGAAAGAAAAAAAAATGCAGACAACGCAGTTTGGACATCACCATGCGAAGCCTAGGCTAACATTGCAAACTTCTCCTGAAACTCCAAACTTTGACGTCACCTTCAATGCCAAACTGTGAAATGCCAAGTAGGGGATGTCAGTAGTGATGCCCTAGCTGGGCAATGACTACCCTTTACCGTTAGCTGAACCTGTGCTACCAAATGCAGGCCACATAAACGTCTCTTTCATCGATGTCTCCCATTAGACAAAGTATATGAATGTCTCTGAGCTTGTTGCTACCGATGTTGTCATCTGCTCTGAGAGATGGATATAATAATAATGAAAAAATCCTAAACCATCTGATTTATACGCTGCATTTACAAGTAGGTCTTGTTATTTGCATCATAGCAATGAAAAGTCCATAAGTCATCTGATGAATAGCTTGTGTATTTTGGAGCTTTGGTAACTATGAAGATTCTCCTGATGGTACACAAAATCATTCCTCTTCCCAGAGAACTTGGTGATGTGGTTTGTCTCCCGCGCTTGTGCGGGACGCGTGTCTCCCGCTNGTCGTCTCCCGCGCTTGTGCGGGACGCGTGTCTCCCTAGTATTATAAATACCTTGTTTTCATATTTTAGGGCAAGTTTTTGTTGCATTTTCTGTCATGTCAGCTGCAAACATCTCCAGGTTTTCACTTGTAGGGCTGTTTTCAAGGGCAATTGGTGTTGCAGTTATATCTCGTTCCGAGGTGGTGACTATCATAACATTTTGCATCTTTCGCAACCTTCCTTCTGCTGCCACCATCGCCGTAACTACTGCAGCCCCAAGGACAGAATGTTTGCTGCTTTTGCGGCCCCATACCTCTCCGTCGCCCTTCCCAGCCACCTTCTCTGTCTTCCTGCAGCCACCTCCCTTCCACCCTGCACTCCACCGTTGGCCAACTTCCCTACCATCCACCACAACCTCCATCTGCCTAACACCCCACCTCCCTTCTGCCTGCTGCTGTCCCCTGCTGGTCAGCATCCCAATAGCTTACCTTCCAGCACATCATCCCTTCCCTTACTGCCCAGTCACACTTCTTCCCTCCTGCGGCATAACCGCACCATCTTTTTTGCAGGCCAGACGAACCCATCTCCTCCAACTGCAGTCCAGCCACCCTCTTTCCCTCGTATGCTGCTCCACTATTATCTCCCACTGCAGCTCCCACAACCAACCTCCACCCTTCTAACCCACCGAATCTGCCACCACCACTTGGGATGCAACTTTAATTGTGTTTGTCGGTTTTTGTTATTGTTTTTTCCCTTACAATGTGTCAGGTTGACTCTTCAATAAGAATATTTGTTTTTCTGTTGTTATTTGGGTTACTCTGGTATCACTTGGTTTGCCACATAAGTTGAATCAGCCTTCTCAAGCACCTTTTGAAGTAATACATGGATACAAAATTGCCTCCTTTAATTTAATTCCATCATGATTTATTTTTAAGATAGTCATTTTTCCTGTTCACCTTTGCGACTAGCTGAAATGATCCAAATAGCATATGATTGGCTTTTTCTTTTGAAACCTTTACAGGAAGCTTATTTCTAATCTTAGTGTATATTTACCTTGTGATGCCTGTTTTTAATGCTTTTTAAGCACATATACAAACTCTTGTATCTGTTCATTGTGCATTTTGACAATGGGTTGAGTGGCGCATTAGCATGTCATGTATTGTTTTTTTTTCCTTTTTTAGAATTGTCTAAATATCTGCACTCAGTTAACCATGCTGCTCAAATTACTTTAATCCAAAACTATATTCTAACAAGCGAAATTTACGTACAAACCACACTATTCATATGTATTTACATATCCAACACCCAAACTTTGATATTTACACTTCTAATACCTTGGCGTCATAGACATACATGACAATGTATATTTCACTTTTAAAAAGATAGTGATTGTGATATTTTTGATGTGATGTTAAAATTTGAGTAGTATGCATGTAATTAGGCATGTTTAGGTGTTAGATATCTAAATAGGTACGAATGGTGTGGTATGTGTGTAAATGCCCCTTTTAACAATTGCTTCAACACTTGCATTATTTGGTTGCAATGATGTTCTATGAAGAGAATTTAACTTTATGTGCGAAAGTTCTAGATTGCATATTGTCATCATCATTTGTCTTATACCAAATATTTTGGATTGGCTTGGATTATATATAAGTCCCCTAAAATTATTTTTCTTGTCATATTATTGGTTTCAGTATACAAATACGGTACCTCCACATGTTTTCTAAAACGTTATCATTTTGTTTCTTCTCTGAAGTCAAAAGAAATGAAAAAAAGAATGTTATTCTTGCAACTTTGGGGTCCCTAATGGAATGGATCTTCTTCTTTAGGTTCTTATCGCCGTAATGTAGAATTATCAGCTTGACATGCTTTTGAAAAGCTTAATCTTTTGGTTTCTTTTCTGAAGTTAATATAGAATGAAAAGTAAAACTTGTTCATGCTACTTGGGGACATCTAATGGAGTGGATTTCCTTCTTCAAAATTTTCTCACCTTAATTTATATTTATAGAAACAGAACCTCATACTGCTTTGGAAAGCATTCTATCCTTTGTTTTCCGCTTCCTAGGTGGAAGATGCATTAATTTTTTTTTTGGTTACAATAAGATTTTTTCTGTACTTTTAGCATTTACTTCAAATGTATCATCACTTCTGTAAATTTTAGATTAAAGTATCTTTATTTTTTTGTGGATAATGGAATTATTTTATGTCCTCTATATTTCATGATTTTATTAGGATTGTTCAAATTCATTTCATTAAGTTGGTTAGTTTAAAAGCAGCTAGTTAGTAGTTTTATGTTTCTCATATCTATAAATATGTGAATTCTAAGTAATATAAGCTAGTTTTATGGCATAAATAAAGTTATACATTGATGTGAAGACTATTTTTTCTTTATCTATTCCAAAATGTGATCTTCCATTAGGTGTGAGATTTGAAAATCCTTACAAGAGAGGCTTTAACTTTGTTCAGTTGCAAGGCCTGTTTATCTTAATACATTTATTATTCTTTGGAAAATGTCCTTATTTCTTATCTTTCCTAGCAATTTTTATTATCGTCTCGTGTCAAATTAGTATCAGGACCACTGCTTTGGATCACTTTATATGTATGATCACTTTGAAATGACCTCCCATAAATGTCTTTTCTTTCTTTGCCAGATGACAATTGCAGTTCAACCCTTTCATCAAGTTTCTGTTCATGGAGAGGAAAATTATAGTTCAATAATATGATTTCCGTCAGGAAAAGTGTCAAATTAGTTTTATATTTCTTTATAGGCGGTCATTTTAGTCTGAAAGTATTAATTTAGTCCCCATATTCTTTTAGTATGGTCTGAAATAGTCGCTTTAGATGACTATTTCAACCACAATTTACAGAGCATCGAGACTAATTTGGCACTTTTATAGACACCGGGATCAAAATGGTCCCATATAAATAGTCATGGGACTATTTTGACACTTTACTCATTTTCTTTCTTTTTTCTTATAAAAATTGGATTGCTAAGAAAATAGAAGAAAGAGGAATGAAGGCTTCAATTCATAAATTCTGATTTGATTTTATAATGAATATTAGAGCTATTTTATATCTTTTGTTTTCATTATTTTTTTTAGAAATATTTTAGAGATTGTCATTAAATTTGTTGCTTCTTTGTTAGTTGTTTCCTTCTTCTCATATTTTTGAACAGGAAAATTTACATACTATTAAACCCAAATTTGTCCGTGAATTACAACCAAAATACAAAATGTAAATAAGGAGAGAAAGAGAGAAAGAAAAGAGCTTCCGGAGTATAATATTAGTGATATTCATATGCTTCCTTAACAACAACAACAAACCTTTAACTCACTAAGTGGGGTCGGCCACATGAATCCTTTTTCTCCATTGTGTCTTATTGAAATCCATATTTTCATTTAATTCTAATAGGTTATGATCATTTTTTTTACAATATGCCCAAGTTTTTTTAGGTCTACCTCTACCTTCCTTAACATAAGTCGATTCTAAAACATCTACCTTTCTAACCGGATCATCAGATGGTCGACATTTGATGTGACCAAACCATCTAAGATAGCTCTCTCTAATCTTGTCCACCACTAGAGGTACGCCAACCCTATCACGGATATATTCATTTCACATTTTGTCCCGAGTGTCATGCCACTCATCCACCTAGGCATTCTCATCCTAGCAACACTTAACTTTGTTTTATGCTTCTCTATTAAAGGCCAACATTCTATGCTATAGAACATTTTAGGTCTCACCACCATCATATAAAATTTCCTTTTCAGTCTAAGCGATACTTTTCTATCACACAATAGGCACGATGCATTCCTCCACTTCAACCAACCGACTCGAATTCCACTAATAACATCCCCATTTATATCACCATCACTTTAAACAATAGACTCAAGCATATCTAAAACCTTCAAATCTTTTAATGATTCGATCACCCATAGTTACAACTCTGCCACTAGAGCTACTACCACTAAAATTACATTCTATGTATTCGATTTCAGTTCTACTCAAATGAAGGCTTTTAGACTCCAATGTAGACCTCCATGATTCAAGTTTTTCTGAACTCTTTCTTTAGTCTTATCCACAAAAATGATATTATCAGCAAAAATCATACACCAAGGTACATCCTTCTGTAAATGTCCAGTAAGAGCATCAATAACTAAAGCAAAAAGATATGGGCTTAAAATTACTAAATAGGAAAATGCTTTATCAATCCTTCTTTTGTTCGAACACAAGTAACAACTCTAGCATACATATCTTTAATTACTTGAATATAAGTCATACAACACGCTAGATCTCTCCAAAGGACTTCTCTTCGAACCTTATTGTAATGCTTCTTCCCTTTTTATCTTACTCTTTCTATATTTATAGTAAATAGAAGTTACATTGTGAAATATTGATAATTCCCTTGAAATTCGCTTTTGCCGGTTGGTCGTGGTAACCATCTAGATTACCATTACTATGGCCAAATGTTTTCTCATCGGACCATCGTTTTGCTTGCTCCTAGTCTGACAAGACGTTTGTCAACTTATTCGGTTGACCTTCTCGGTTTGGTCGGTTGGATCATCCATCCCGTGTCGATTATAGCTCTATGCTCTTGTCACAATTGATCCCTCGACACATGTTCCTTCTAGTGCCATCAGATCCTGTTCAGTGTATTTTGATCATACATATTTTGGTTCCTTGCTTCTCTCATGCATTAGAAAACTGCAAGTTGCGATTAGGACGTGAGAATTGAGTTCAAAAAATATTTCTTATTAAATAACTTAATGGATTAATACTTCCTTGACTTTTGTGCCAATGATTGCTTAATAAATAGAGGACAATCTTTCCTATTTTGCCCGCTCCATGTCTTTACGTGCTCCCTCTCCTTTGCATTATGACAGCTTTCTTCAGGAAGAGTGTTTATGTGATAGATCGGCCTTCTAAATTCCGGTTCATTATTTCGAGCAAAGTTCTGCTTACTGGGTTATTGGTGGACGAGAAGCGTAAGAGATGCCATGAGGGCGACCGAAAGAGGAAACTTGTGGGGAAGAGAAGGAAGGGCTTGCCTTCAGGTCAAGTTGGTTCTTCTGGTGTGGTCCTTGGGAGTGCTCTTTTAGTTGCGTGAATACTCAGCAGACTATTGTGATTGTGCGCTCGCCTGATAGGACACCATTCGCGCCTCCCACGACTGACCCTAGTTTGGTTGTTGATCGGACCTCAGCGGCCCGTTAACCCATTCCCGCTATAGCGACTTCATCCCCATGTGTCGACGATGTCTGATATGCTTAGAGCTATGGGTGTGTTTTCGTTCTTGGCTGGAATTATTTTTAATGCTCATTAATGATTCATTCATTGACTTGGGTATAACAGATTATGAGACCCGGTTGGATTCAAATGGAGCTCCAGCGGTATCAGGTGGGGGTGGGGTGGGGTGGTGAGGGGGAGGGGGG
>JXCR01139313.1:91749-138694 GCA_002079205.1 Phalaenopsis hybrid cultivar
TGGGGTGGTGAGGGGGAGGGGGGTCGGCGTTGGAAGATAGTCGACCCGATTAAGAAGGTGGTGAAATTGACCACCCTAGGGATCTCTCATTCCCTATTGAGACCCAAGAGGGACAAGTGCTAGCGACCCGGACGAATCATGTGGAGTTGGCTCGTCCCTTGACTTAGATTGTTAATTTCTTTGCTCGTGATGCCGGTTTTAGGGAAGTTGAACGTTCCATGTTGGCCCGTTTGGCACAATGGGAAGAAGAGATATTAGCGATAAAGCAGATGATGTCCATTATCCAACAAAAGCTTACGAGCTCATAGGAGTCATCTCAGACCCTCTTTGCCCAGGTTGAGTCCGATAGGTTAGGTCAGTCAGGTCCGGTGGAGAGTTTTTGTTCCATGTACTGGTCCGGACGCAACATGTCTTGGCTGGGACAGGTTCAAACCCATGTATAAACTTCCTTCTCTTCGCACTGAGTTGGAGGTTTATAATGATTTGTCCTATAAGAAATATTTTTAAATGAAATTATGTTTTCTCGGTTTTTGCATAGTATTTTTCATTTGAGTTTTCAGGTGACCACTTTTGATCCCCCCCCCCCACGACGATTGGGATTCACTTCAGCCCTATAAAAATGGGTGTCATTGTTTTGGAGATACTTGCCTTTCATTTGTAACTTTTCCCTCATTCTTTCTTTCCTCTTTTGTGAGAAATGGTTCCCCGTGACATTGAAATGACTCCTGTTTTTCGTTGTGATTCTTCTCTTGATTTCGTAACAACTATGTTATCTGTTTTGTCTAAAATGTCTCAAGTCAAGGTGTTGGGATATCAGTCGAGCCATGTTAACAACCTCGTCGATTATCATGAAGATGAATGAGTTGGCAATTTATCGTGAACAACTTTGACTTGGCCTCCGATTCCTGCTAATTGAGGAGTTGTGTGACATTTTTAGTTATTATGGGGTCATCCCTGTTCAAGTGATGTCCAATTCAATAGTTGTGATAACGGCATATGCGGTCTTCGCTCGATGGAGAGGGTTTGTTTGGTCTGTCAAACTCTTCAAATATCGAATTCATCTGAGTAGATATGTCCAGTTTTGTTTGTGGGTTACTTTCATTTTTGTCACATCAAAAATAAGGCAAAAGATTAGAAACTTAAGTTCAGCATTGTTGTCTCGTCGAATGGCTGGCTGATCCCAATAACTCGGAATAACTTCTCCTTTCTGAGGCCAAGGTGAAGGTTTCACCCGAGGTGCAGGGGGACTGAAAAGATTGTCGGGGAATTTTTAGATATTCGACAATATTTGGAAGCTTTGATGATCAACAAGATGTTGGCTCCAGACTAGTACGGTAGGATGATTGAGGTAGAGTGGTAGGTCTCTATTACTGTGCAAGCTATGTGGGAGAAGGAAGATGTGGCTTTGGCCACAAAGAGGGTGGATGAACGAGCAACTGAGAGCCTTCAAAATACTGATATTGCATTTTTTTCTCTCTCGTTTGACCATCGTTTTCCAAAAGAAGGGAAAGGGCAAGCTAATCATCATTAAGCGACCCACTTATTATAAAGGAATGTCGTCTACCAGTACTGTTGATATTACACGTGATGGCAAGCCGATTGGTGACACACAATATGGTCAGAGTAGAGCTGTGACAAAAATAATGCTTTTCGAGGACATGTCGGGTGGCCCTCTAGAAACATCTGACCAGTGATTCTTGTCTTTGGCACAAAGGAGCGCTGCCGATTGGTTTTCTCTGGAAACATCGCCGGCAGGGACAAGAGAAAATGAGCCAAGGTAGGAAATTCGACTCGAAGGGTTGAAAGGTGACGAGTCAAGGGAGAAAAGCCGACCTAGGGAGTCGGGAGAGGGAGAATAATTAAATAAGATTTGTCAGAGAGGGCTCACTGTAAGGGGAAAGGTCTTGCTGAGGAGTCCACTCAAAAGAGAAGACACACACCTTCTTCTGGAACATCTTGACTGAAGTGGAATCTCTTAGAGAGGTGTAGCAAGAATGTCAAGATATGCTGAGGGGCCGGTTTGCTTGTGTTCTTTTTGCTAAGGTTTGGAGTTTCTACGACCTGTCCTCTAATCGACATGCTTCTAGATTGGGCCATGTTATCGCTTATGTATAGTTGATCGAAAGCTTCTCGAGGATAGCCCCAAATTAGTTAGTGTTGGAAGTGACTTGCTTTCATGCGTTAACCTGGCAGATTTCTTTCGCCAGGATCGTAGGAATTTGTAGGGCAGGGTTAGGAAGATAGAAAAAGAGTTGGAATCGTCCATTTCCCAGTGGTCAATTACTTGAGAAACCCTTAAGGAGGAGAACTGGGGGTTGGCAGATCAGATTTCAATTATGAAGACAGACGAAGAGCTCTTTCCCAAATACAAGAAGACGTTCTATGCAGGATACATTGCGGTCTCGTCCGTATGACGAAGTCTAATCTAATCTTCACTGAATAGTCAGATATGCAGAAATTCTCTGAACTGTTAATGGATTTCGAGTCGAGGGGAAACAATGACACCCGTAATGAGGAGGATGGAGGAAATGATGAAGGTTTCTCTAATGTATAATAATTTTGTACTTTTCTTTCTTTTGTCAAAATGTAACAAAATATTGCTATTGGAATGAAATTTTTTGGGCTGTATCTTGTTCCCGTTTTAATGTTAAGTTTGTTTTTTTCGTTGATTTCGATCTATCAATATCTGTATACTTGCATAGTATCCCAATATATATAAATTAAAAAGTTAAAATTTTATTTTTCTTCAGTATCAAGTTTTTGGCTTTGTTGAAAAATAAGAAAATATAAGTGAAAAATATAATCAGAGCTATTGTTATACTGTTGCATATAAACAGTCAGGATCAAGTTTTTGGCGCCGTTGCCGGGAAATTGAAGTGTCACATCGATCTTTCTCAGTTAATTTTGTTGCCTTGGACAGTCCATGCCATACGCCACATGTAGATCTAATCGTTTTTTTCACAGAGGTAACTGTCTAGACTTGCCATAAGGGTGATTCACGCCCAATGCAAAATTTTTCATCACAAAGAGGGGGAAATCTAGCCCCCAGGATTTGAATCACGTTCCGAAGGCTCCCGAATAAGAGGTCTCATGATGCTTGAGCATTGTAGGGAGAATGACTGAGATTGACATACATTGTGATTTGCTTGGATAATTAATGACAACCAAAAAGAAAGTTACAATAGACCATTTATTATTGTCCATAGTCGCTGGTCGAGATCCGCAAGTGTTTGTTCGGTCGTACGTTTTTAACATTTAACACAAAATAGTAAGTTAGATGAACATTCTTGTTTTGTAGAAGCAATCGACTGACTATTCACACTCATACTGATAAATAAAATGAAGCATTATTTTTATCGTTATGTGTCTATTTTTTTATTTTTGTTTGAAACTTATGCTGGTGACATTCGATTAAACCTTCGAGGGCGCCTATTTAAGATCCCCGAGTTGACTCGAGATTCCTTTGTCCGAAGAGACTCATGCGATATATTCGTGGGATGTTTTTGTAAAAAAATGTTACATGTATGCTAAACAATAGATTATATGCCTTGTAGAAAATAAAATCATATTACAAAGCTTTTTTAAGAATAAAAATTGTCCCTTCTTAACATGTGAGACCCTTCCTTTCCCATGTGCGTCTGTAGTTTGTAAGCTCCTTGCGCGACATTTTTGCTAACAATGAATGGTCCGGCTCACGATTGATTGAGCTTCCCTACTATTTGTCTCTGCTCGGCTGGATTGACTTGTTTCAATCCCAAATTTCCTTCGCAGAAGTCCTTCTCTCGGATGTGCTTGTTATAATATTGAGCAGTTCTTCGTTTGGTTTCTTTCTGCCTGAGGGTTGATCATGTGTGTTTTTCCTCTATTGTGTCGAGCCCTAGCCCCAGTCCTTCCTTATTGGTTTCCAACCATTCTCCCATGTTTTTCTCGTCAAATATTGACGTGGAAACACCCTCTGACCATTCAAATTATATTGTATTGGTAGCACAACTTCAACACCATGTGATAACATAAATGAGTTTTGGCTAGCTGCTGTCGATAGTGTCGCCCAGAGGATAAATGGGAGGAGGTCAGCCCAGTTACCCTTGGCTCCTTCAACTTTTTCCCTGAGTGAGTTGAGTATAATCTTGTTGGTGGCTTCGGCTTGTATGTTTGTTCAAGGATGGATGAATGTAAATCTCAGGCTGATTTTTTGACTCTGATAGAAATCTCAGATCCCTTGATCGGAGAATTGTGCCCTATTATCGGTAATGATGGTAAGGGCAGGCCGCATTTGCAGTTGAGATCTGCTTAAATGAAATTGCACGCAACGTCAGCTATATTCGAGCAAGTGACTTGGCTTTAATTCACGTAGAGAAGCAGTGTACTACCACCAAGATATACTCCCATTGCCCTTTGGAAGGAAGGTTCGAGGATATCAAGTCCTCAGACAGTGAATAGTCAAGATGTAATGATGGCCTATAACTAGAGTGATGGTTGATGTTTGCATCAGTGTAAACTTTTGGCATTGCTCCCATTTTTTTTTTAGAATAACTCTCTGTTCTTAGCAAGTTTTGACCAGAAATAACTTTGCCACTATATTCTGCAGGCTAAGATTTTTCCTTCTGAATGACTTTCATATTCACTAGAGCGCATCTCCCCAAGCATTCCTTTGACTTCAGTGTCACTTATCTCAAATACAGGGAAGTGGCCAACCTTCGAAATACCGTTCATCCATCATAAGCTATTGTGTGACTCTGAACCTGATGCATCATGGATCGACAACTTCCTCGAAGATGCCCTTGACGTAGCTGGAGGAGGAGGGCCTGCTAGTTTCTTTAGGGCTTTTGTGTTTGGCGAGGCTTTTGTGCACTGGCGATCTAAGCTATGAACATTCTTCTAAAATTCGTGAAAGTGTTCATCCATAATGGCAGACCGCTGAACGATCAAAGAGCCGACTCCCTGAGCATGGTGAGGAACAAACGACATTTGTGCGTGTCGTTGATCCTTAGTAACCATACCACTAACTCAATGGAGGCAATATGTTCCGTCGGATTCGATTGTCCCCTGTAGGGTTCTAGTGTCGGGATTTTGTAGCGCTCAGATGGTTTGGTATCTAAGATTCGTCCAAAAAAGGCATTTTCAAGCGGTGTGGGTTCTGGTGCTTCCATGCACTCGTGCCTGCGATGGTCGAGTGGTGCGGAATCCTTGTTATTGGGGTAGTTTGTATCTTATTCTTGTTCGAGGATAGGAGGCATCCTTACAACATTCATGGCGGTTGTCCTTCGCGAGTGATGAGATGTCACTGACTGCGGTAGTTGCGTTCTTTCTAAGGTGAGTGCGCTTTTAATTGTCTTCATCATTTATTTTTTGAGTTCGTTGATTTGTTTATTCACAAACTCGCAGGTGCAGTTCATGTTGTCATTGGCTTCTTGAAATGAGAGATCTTCTTGAGCCATTTCTCTTCTTGTTTGCAACATGTTTCCATGTTCACTGCATCTTTTAGGATATTAATGCCAAATTCGTTTGTGAATCACACTCAAGACATAAAATATAAATAAGGAGAGAGAAAGAGAAAAGTGGCTCGGAAGTATAAAATTAGTGATATACGCTTGCTTCTTCGGACAGAAAGTCTCCTTTACATGTTGTTCTTATATTTATAGTAAATATAAGTTACATTGTGAAATATCGATAATGCCCCTGAAATTCTATATTATCGGTCGGTCGTGGTAACCATCGAGACTAACATTATTGTGGCATAATCTTTTCTCATAAGGCCACTGGTTCGCTTTCTCTTAGATTGGTGAGCTGTTCGTCAACTTATCCAGTCGCTCTTCTCGGTTTGATCTGTTGGATCATCCGCTGCGTGCTGATTGGCACTTTTTGGGCTCTTCAGGATTCGTGTGTCATGCTCGGGGTCACGGGATTCGATTTAATGTACTTTGATCATACACATGAATAACATGAAGTTTTGTTGCTGTTAACATATCTATCACCCAAAGTTTGATATTTACATTTATAATTGTTTATTGTTATAAACCTATGAATGAAAATTTGTATTTCACTTTTTAAAATGTTCATAATAATGATATTTTTGATGTGGAGTGCTAGGCATGTAAATATAAAGTTTAGGTGTTAGATGGATAAATATTTAAGAATTGGATGATATATATGTAGATGCCCCTTATAAATATAGGAATTGCTATTGTGGTCATGCAAGTTGATGCAATTCTGAGGTGTACACTTTTTCATTATCAATTTCAGAATTTAAACAGCTTTGCCACACATTAATCTTTACACACACTCTCTTTTTGTTCAGCTCAGCCATGCGGTTCCCGACAACATTGCCAGCCCTTACAACAGTTCCATAAAATTCTTTTTTCTCAAATCCTCGTGATTTTCTCATATGCCGAAACTAATGAATTAAAAGACATTTACATAACATACCACCCAATTCCTATGTATTTACATATGTAATTCCCAGAGTTTGTTTTTTTAACTTTAATACTACACAAATCTTTCATATCACATCAAAAATACCTAATTTTAAAAAGTGCAATACACCTTCATGCATAGGTAAGGTGATGTGTATGTAAAAATTGAAGTTTAGGTGTAGATATGTAAATACATAAGAATTGAGTGGTATGCATCTAAAACTTCCATGAAATAAATACTTGTCTCCCACCCATCTACAGTGTAGTTTCTCTTTACTTCTAACTTCTTCCCACAGATCTGATGGAGATTATGGAGCAGCTAAGGTGATGCTGAGGCCAGCTTCGCCGGGCACCGGCGTTATCGCCGGAGGAGCGGTGCGGGTTGTGCTAGAAATGGCCGGTGTAGAGAATGCTTTGGGAAAGCAGATTGGAAGCAACAATGCCCTCAACAATGCCCGGGCTACAGTAGTTGCTGTGCAGAAGATGAGGCAGTTCAGAGATGTTGCTCGAGAACGTGGAATCCCAATGGAGGAATTGTGGAAATAAACTTGGCAATTTACTGGTAATTTGTTTGCTTTTTGAATTTAAGCTGTTAATGTTTCTGTTTCTGTCATTTGTTACTTCGGCTTCTTTTCTTCAATATTTTGTCTTCTGCTGTTGAGATTTTTTCCAGCTGGAACAATAAAGTTTTGAAAAATAGATCGAACATTAAAGTGGAGATTTAAGGTTCAACGATTAGATTAAATTAGGTTGGGGCTTAAGGTTCAACAATTAAATAAGGGTTGAAGTAAATAATATAGTAAATATTAAAATTATTTTAACATAATNGATGGAGGAATTGTGGAAATAAACTTAGCAATTTACTGGTAATTTGTTTGCTTTTTGAATTTAAGCTGTTACTGTTTCTGTTTCTGTCATTTGTTACTTCGGCTTCTTTTCTTCAATATTTTATTTTCTGCTGTTGAGATTTTTTCCAGCTGGAACAATAAAGTTTTGAAAAATAGATCGAACATTGAAGTGGAGATTTAAGGTTCAACGATTAGATTAAATTAGGTTGGAGCTTAAGGTTCAACAATTAAATAAGGGTTGAAGTAAATAATATAGTAAATATTAAAATTATTTTAACATAATAATGATGCATAATGATATTTTAATTATTTGAGTATTTAATATTGTAGTCTTGAATAGTTTGAATATAATTCTAATTAAAAATTTTGTGATATGATATTTTAATTATTTTATTTTATAATAGATCAGTAATAACTAAACCTATGTTTTTTAATATGAGTAAAAACATATAGGTCATTGAAACGCATACTACATTGGCCTTACGGCTGGCATTTTGACTTTTCATACAATAGTGATAGCTGCAGCCTTAACTTCAAAGAGCATTTTTTTCGTTTAACAGCCTTCCAATTGATTTAAGGATAGCTGTAACCATCTTAAAACTTTTAGCAAATAACATTCAATTACATGATCCACAGGCACAATGATCTCTCTGGGATAGTTGCAGCTGTTTGAAGTAGCAACTGTGAAGTTGTCACAGGAGAAGCTGATGTTTAAAAAACCTGTGGTAACTATTATAATTTTTTTTTAAAATTTTAAAAAGGCCATACCATACTTTTTTGGCAGTCAATTGTACTTAGGGTCCGTTTGAAATCGTTTTTGTACTGCTTTTCATTTTGAGAAGCTATGAAGTTGCGTTTGGGAGCCATTGTTTGAGCATTTTTTGTAAAATTCCATTTTCAAAATGGGGAAGCTGCGAACGACATTGCAATGCTCGGTTCTGCGGTACTACACGGTTTGGACGGGACCTGTTATC
Organism: Phalaenopsis hybrid cultivar; assembly: GCA_002079205.1. Classification (NCBI taxonomy): domain Eukaryota; kingdom Viridiplantae; phylum Streptophyta; class Magnoliopsida; order Asparagales; family Orchidaceae; genus Phalaenopsis; species Phalaenopsis hybrid cultivar. The sequence goes on from JXCR01139313.1 coordinate 99,985, forward strand.
CTTGATATTGCCCCTCCTATTCTCTTCTACCTCCATATTAGCTGCGAACATTTGATATTAGGGCACATTTGCAGCGGTCTTTGTGTCTCCTGTGTATTCGCTCCACCTCTCTATTTGTATCTTGAATGAAAATTGTGATTTTTTTGTTTTTCTTATGTGGCTGTCGGTTTTGGCTTGTTTTCATAGTGGTTATGGTTTGACACTTCTCGTTTTTATTTTATTCGGTGGCAATGGTTTTGGCTTCTCGTGTTACCCCCCATGATTGTTGTTTGGTGCTTTCGTTTTATTCCTCTAGTTGTGATTTAGTGCTTCTCATTTTTTTCCTCTGTGGTTATGGTTTGAGGTTTCTCATTTTTCCTCTCTGGTTGTGTTTTGTTAATTTCATTTTACGTCTATGGTTGTGTTTTGGGGCTTCTCATTTTTACTCTGTGGTTGTTGTTTGGGGTTTCTCATATTTCTTTTATGATTGTAGTGACACTAGGGTTACAAAGAGGTTTTGGTTGTGATTTTGCAATGCTGACTTCGCCATGGTTGTGGGTGTGGTGGTCTCTGTTGGTTGTTGTCTACAAGATATGGGTGTGGTTTAACAACGTTGGCTATGGATACGCTTTTGCAATGTGGGTTGTGGGTTGTGGTTTTAATAAATTGATGTTCTTTTCTTTTCATAGGAGTGAGTGTGGGGGTCTCTGTTGGCTGTTGCCTACAAGGTGTTTGTGTGGTTTTGTAATGTTTTTTGTGGGTGTGTTTTTGTAATGTGGGATGTAGGCGTGGGTGTGGTTTTTACAAATTCCAGTTATTGTGTTCTTCATTTGTGTGAGTGTGGTAGTCTTTGTTGGCTATTGCCTACAAGGTGTGTGTGGGTTGGTGTGGTTTTGCAATGTTGGCTGTGAGTGTGCTGTTGCAAAGTGGGCTGTAGTTGTGAGTGGCTTTTTTTAAATTTCTATTTTGCTCTTCATAGGAGCATCCTGTCACTCCCCACCAATATTATGACATGATGGAGTATTCTAGAAGATGAAGGCCTAAAGAACAACCTAGAAAAATCTAGAATATGTATGTACATAAGAATAGTGTAGAACTATCTGGAAGCTAGAATATTATATTGTAAAGCTCCCATTGGAGAATAGTCCCACATTGGCAAGGGGTAAGGCCAAAGCCATGGAGAAAGCCATAAATAAGTGTCCCTTCCCTCATTCTAAAGCATCCAAGGTTTCAAGCTTTGTAATCTCTTTTTATTAGTGAAGCTTTATTTTCTCTAACTCTTCTTCCTATTCTACTTTCAAGAGAGTGCTTTTGAGTTGTTAGTTGGGAATGTTAGGCTGATTTAGTGCTAAGAAAGAACGCTAAAGCCGCACGGATAACTCGAGGAAAGTTAGTCCGTGACAATTGGTATCAAAGCCTTGGTTCGAGGGAATGACAAAAAGTGTCAAGGAGCACGGGATGGAGTCGGAAGCCACTATTGTGGAGTCATCTCAGGGGCGAGGTCGCCAGGAGCAAAGGGACCCCGTTGCATCTAAGCCACAAGGGAGGTATAAGGAGATCATGCATAGTTTTGATTCGCGCCTTGCTCAGATGGAGGAAGCAATGAATGGCGTGGAAGACAAAGTAGAGGACTTTGGCCAAAGGGTTGATGGACTCGAGGAGGAGGACGTCACCATCTATTCAACAATTAGAGGTATGATGCTCAAACTTGAGGAGACCTTAATGGGCCAAATGGTTAACTTGCAGGAGGATTTTATGGGGAAGCTCCAAGAAGTGCGAAGTACCCACAAAGGAGAGATGAATGACATACATGCTAGCTTGGAGGAGATACGTGGGGACATTTTGTTGTTCAAAAGGGCACTAGCGACACCCACCAACCATCAAACCTTCGAATCTAAGAGGATTGATGTGGCAAACCAAAGAATTTTGGAGGGACTCGTGATGCGAAAGAAGTGGATAACTTCTTATGGGGTCTGGAGCAATACTTCGGAGCAATGAGGATCACGGATGAAGAGGCAAGAATTCAATTTGCTACTCTTTATCTCTCTGATATTGCTATGCTATGGTGGAGAAGAAGACGAGGAGATATCGAAAAAGGTATGTGTACCATCTCCACTTTTGATGACTTTAATAAAGAGCTAAAGAGGCAGTTCTACCCTGAAAATGCGGAGGATGAGGCTAGAGCCCAATTACGAAGACTCAAGCAAATGGGACCGATTCACGAATATATCAAGGAGTTTACTAGCCTGGTTCTTGAAATCCTTGATATGTCAGACAAAGATGCTCTATTCAACTTCATGGATGAACTCTAACAATGGGCGAAGACGGAGCTTAGGAGACATGGTGCACAAGATCTCACTTCCGCCATCGTCATTGCAGAAAGCTTGGTGGACTATACAAAGGAGTCTACAAAGCCAAAGGAGAAGAAAAACAATTATGTCAAAAGTGGGGGAGACCAGGAGCAACACAAGGAAGAGAATCGTCACGAATCGACCTCGTTCAAGGCAAGAGACAAAGGAAGGTACAACAACAACAAGACTAAACCATACAACAGTTGCTTCCTTTGGACCACATTGGGTAAGAGATTGCCTGCAGAAGAAAGCCCTGAACTCTCTCCTTGCAAGTCATCAAGAGATAGAGGAAAATGACACGGACGCTCAGGTAGGAACCATGCAACTACTCAATGCGGTACGCTCCTCTCCAAAGACCCCGACTAAAAGACTTCTCTTTGTAGAAGTGATTATAGGGAAGACATCTACTAATGCGATGATAGATACGGGAGCATTAGGGAAAGGCATCTTTCAACCTTCAAATAAATGAATCCACTAACAAGAGCCCCTTCGAAATAATCATGGGACAACAACCTATGACTCCCCTTTCCCTTAAAACCAACTACGAGGGGAAAAGTCCGCCCACCTTCAAGTTTGCCAAATCTTGGAACGAGCAAAGGGAAATAGCTCGAGCGGCATTACACAATGCCGCGAGGAAGATGAAGAAGTGGGCAGACAAGAAACAGAAGCACATTGAGTTCAAAGAGGGAGATCTAGTCCGTGTGAAACTGCTACCCCAACAATTCAAAACATTTCAGAAGGTACATAAGGGTTTGATTTGAAGATACGAAGGCCCTTTTGAGGTAACGAAGCAAGTGCGAAGGGTCTCTTATAAACTTGACCTGCCACCAAAACTGAAGATATATCCTGTCTTTCATGCAAGCATGTTGAAGCCTTACCAGGAAGACATGGTAGACCCATCAAGGGGGATCTCCAACCGGGCGCCTACAACAGTAATCTCCTCTTTCGACAAAGAAATTCAAGAAATAATGGCCGACAGGGTGATCAGACGGCAAGGGGTACCAAACTACAAGGAGTTTCTCATCAAGTGGAAAGGATGGCCTGATAGCGAGGCCAGTTGGGAGCATGAAGACACGCTATGGCAATTCAAAGAGAAGATCAAACAGTATCAAGAGGAGAAGCGCAATGGGGGCATTGCGAGCTTAAGTGGGGGAGAATGTCACGCCCCACCAATATTATGACATGATGGAGTATTCTAGAAGATGGAGGCCTAATGAACAACCTAAAAGAATCTAGAATATGTATGTACATAAGAATAGTGTAGAACTATATGGAAGCTAGAATATTATATTGTAAAGCTCCCCTTGGAGAATAGTCCCACATTGGCAAGGGGTAAGGCCAAAGTCATGGAGGAAGCTATAAATAAGTGTCCCTTCCCTCATTCTAAAGCATCCAAGGTTTCAAGCTTTCAAGCTTTGTAATCTCTCTTTATTAGTGAAGCTTTATCTTCTCTAACTCTTCTTCCTATTCTACTTTCAAGAGAGTGTTTTTGAGTTGTTAGTTGAGAAGGTTAGGCTGATTTAGTGCTAAGAAAGAGCGCTAAAGCCGTACGGATAACTCGAGAAAAGTTAGTCCGTGACAACCCGCTATAAACATTTTGTAGATGCAAAATATTGTTCTTTTAGGGTGCGTTTATGAGTCTTGCTAAAGTTGTAATTACAATAATCCATGAATTGAAGAGCTTGAAATTGGGAATTTATAGATGGGTGAGGTGAAATTGAAAGGGGAAGTAAAGGGCAAAAATTTTATTGCGTGCGCATCCTAACTGAAGTAAATTATGCAAGCAGCTAATTTAATAATTTCTAAGAAACTATCATTGATGATTTTTTTGTTTAGAATGTTAGCAAGTTGTTTACCATTAATTACAACTATTATACTGATTAGCCCATTGCCTAGTTTCCTCTTCATAAAATGCTTATGAAGTGAAATATAATTTGAAAGTTTATGTTGCGTGAGTTTATATGGAATATTGATTCCAAAATTTTTATTATGTTAAAGTTTATCAGTGTAGTTAGTTTGTGTGTGTATGTGTGTGTGTTTTTTTTTTAATTTATGTTACTCATGGGTGTGTAATAATTTAAACATTATGTCGAACAATATCGTGTGACATTTCAACATGTATGTTTTGTACTAGTTGTAGTATTTTAATTATGTAATTGTTGACTTATAGCATAGCTTGTTATTTTTAAAATGTTTTTACATGCATAAAATAGTCATATGAACCCATAAAATAAGAGAAAATTATAGAGATAGTGGACCAAGTAATAATTCTAACTAGCACAATATGTTTTATCTGTGAGTACTATTAGAAAAATTTGTTCAGAACACTATGAGTGTCATAGTTATCTGCGGGTCACATATTAGATTAGTGACTTGCTCCAAGTTGATTCAGACAGAGTTCATAGTTTGTTTTGGATGTCAAGAATTTTTTTTTTTAATTTAGTGACCACAATTGCAGAGCAATTGTGGTTTGTATGTATCATTCCTATTTATATATAGGGAAGTATTATCTATCGCTTTATATATTATGTCACATAATTAGTCAATTAGTGTTGTTTCCGAGCAATTCCAACACTCAGTAGAGATGATTAATAAATATTTCAATATTGAGGTCAACTCTTTTTTTTTTTAGAACGACAAATAATATCATCAAACCCATAGATCCTGCTTTTGCATGTAAACCAAAAGAAATCTGTAACGATACGAGATACAGGTTGTTCTCTTCCAGGTATTGATTTATCTATTTAATTTGAATGGGTGTTTTATCAAAAAAATTGTTCTAATAAATATTTAAATAATATTGAATAAGAGTAATTAATAGCACACATGTCGATGCACCTGTTGGCAATAATGACAAGATTGTTTATATAAGAAGTCGTGTATTAGCAACACAGAATATCTTAAGAGTTGGTGACTTCAACATGTGTTTTATGTTCTTAATGACTAGATGAGAGGGAGTACTCATGAAAGTCACAAATTCAAATTCGTTGCTCAATGATGTGAATACAAATTTTTAATGTCTTCATCCAGTTAATACATTCATGACCATATATGAAATGTTACATTTGAAGAGTTGTACTAATAATGTTATTATTTAAGAAAATACTACATCGTCGATTGGGGGTATCTTATGCAATGACATTTCTTAAAGCCATTTTTCGATACGAGGTACCATCTTCTTGACTACGAAATTAAATTATTAGATGAAACAAGCAATTGTTTAACAAAAGACACTCATCATTACAGAGTGTTATCGAGAGAACATTCGATGTATGAAAAAAGAAATGAGTAATGTTTTGATATATGACGGCATATTTCTTCCAAAAATATATAAAGATAATTGTTGCAACAACATTTCTACATAATTTTATTATGGGGACATCCCTCTCAAGATCATGTTGATTTTAGGGTCTTGGATGAAAATCCAACATGAATGCCTGCATAAGCATTGAAATGCTAGGCATGTCAATCATTGCTTTAGTAAGACTTGTGTGAATGACTTCTACACACCCAATGAGTAAGGTGTTCAGGAGATGATCCAATTGAGAAGATATTACAAATGCTTTAGTTAATTCATTGAGCATTTCTAATTTATATTTTGTGGTGTATCCATGTTGATTTTTGCTATTTCAAATGTATTGAGGATTAATTAATGTTTATTTTCGCTTCAATATTTCAATATTTTAATTTCATGTATTGAAGAAATTACAACTAAGAATAATATCACTTGTGATACATTTTCTAAAGTTCCAAGTACTATGACAAATGAGTAACAAGTTTTAAGAACCAAAAGAACTTTCATTAAATCTTGGGATCACTTCACTATCATCCTCCCACACAAAGGCAACATTAATAATTCATTTCATAATTTTTGTCATTTGAAATTTGAAGCAAAAGATAAACCATGATACCATCTATTAAAAAATATCTAAATTCATAAAAGTAGCATCACATTTTACCTAATATCCAACAAGTCCTCACTAGGCTAATAAAATACTGTAATTTTTTAAAATGAAAGCATGGGAGAAAGGAAAGTCATGGGTTCTAACAAACACACACACACACACACATTTGTGATAGTGTTATACAAAAATTCTATTTTTAGTAACTTTGTGCATTAGCCTAAATCCTTTTATATGCATCATTGGGTAGTATGATATCAATGATGTAAATCATAACAATAGCTATGATGATAAGTAGCCTTATTTGCGACAAATTAAATGGCTTAGTATATGATATGTTAAAGAGATAATATTTATGTTCGAAGAATAAATTCAAAATATATTATTTGTAGTTGTGATATATTAGTTTCATTTCTTAGTGGTTCAAAAATTTGAAGCTTTCAATATGTGCAATTTTAAAATTGATAATTAGCAAATTCTTTTAATACATTGAAGAATATTTCTTAAATGCATTTTAATATATTTTTTAAAAAAATTGAATATTCAATTATTGGTTTGTATAATTACTTGTAAATGCAATTAGTGATGCAATTGAAGTAATTTATTTTTATAACCTTTTTAAAAGTTAATATTTTCTAATTATTTTTATTTTTTGTTGCACAAATCATGTATTTTCAATTATTCATAATTTTTTCTAATTTCTAATTATTGAATTTGTTTGATAAAATTATGGTTATGAATATAACTAAATCTTAATCTCAATGGTTTAAATAGATGCTTTGGAATATGATTCAGATGTGTTTATTGACCATGTCAATGGTTAACAAATATATGATATAAATTATGATACATCATATTGAGAAATTTATGATCTTAAAAATGAGCTAAAATTCTAGAAGAGTGTCACTAATTTCATGATTAAGTGATAAGAAAGCAAAAATAAAAAGAATTACCATTATAAGGAAATATATTTCAATAAATTAGATTATTATATACATTTTACTATGCTTTACAACACACATAATAATCTAATCAATATGATTATAAATTTTGCTAATATGAACTAATTGATGATTACCCTTTTGAATATAGGAAATATAAGATATTGACCATGCACACGAGAGATTGTGTTTTAGCCAAAAAAACTTGGAATGAATGATGTTATGCTCTATGATGGAAATCATTATTTGAGAATTGTAGATTTTGGCCAACCAGAGATCATGATGATTTTTGTCAAGAATAGCATCAAGCACATGTGATGAAGTTCAAAAGTTAATTTTTAGAAAAAAATCCATAATTAGAAAGTGGATTTTGGCATGGCTTTGAAAGCTTGTGTGGAGATAGAAAATATGCATCTAATTAAGTAAAGAAGCAAGGGAAGTGTTCATTTTAAATTTCAAATAAATTATTTCCATGTAATATTTAATGAATTTAATTTTTCTCTTTTTTCTTTNACCCATAATTAGAAAGTGGATTTTGGCATGGCTTTGAAAGCTTGTGTGGAGATGGAAAATATGCATCTAATTAAGTAAAGAAGCAAGGGAAGTGTTCATTTTAAATTTCAAATAAATTATTTCCATGTAATATTTAATGAATTTAATTTTTCTCTTTTTTCTTTTCTTGTTGTAATGAAAATAGTTGATAATGAGTGATGCCCAATGAGATTTTGGTTGTTTATGAAAGTTAAAATTATAGGATAATTTTGTGGCCCTTCCTCATGGTAATTTTGGTAGCTATTCCAACAAAATGGTAATTAGAAATGTATTCAAGCNCATGATTTTGTGGCCCTTCCTCATGGTAATTTTGGTAGCTATTCCAACACAATGGTAATTAGAAATGTATTCAAGCATCCCTACATGCAAAATCACGATTTTATCTCCATCCCACACTCTTCATTTTATCAATAAAATTTTAATTAAGAAATCTTTGAAAGTTTTTAATTAAGAAATATAAATTAGAGTTTCATGTATAAGAGAATTTAATTTAACAAAACAAAAATAGAGAATATCTTATTCAGATCAGATTAGGTTGATTATATTATGTTTACCATCTCTATCTACATTATTATAAACAATAACTTGTACTATATAAAAATTTGTTGNGTATTCAAGCATCCATACATGCAAAATCACGATTTTATCTCCATCCCACACTCTTCACTTTATCAATAAAATTTTAATTAAGAAACCTTCGAAAGTTTTTAATTAAGAAATATAAATTAGAGTTTCATGTATAAGAGAATTTAATTTAACAAAACAATTAGAGAATATCTTATTCAGATCAGATTAGGATGATTATATTATGTTTACCATCTCTATCTACATTATTATAAACAATAACTTGTACTATATAAAAAATTGTTTAACTTATAGCTTGTGCTTGGGGCCACTAGTTTTGCGCCACCGGTCTTCTTTTCATCGGTTGTTTGACGTCGTTGTTATTGTTGTAGAGTAACTGATTTGTTTTCCGTTATGTTGCCATATTCTTTGAATACTTCTCCATCTTAGATCATATGGGTGAACTAAGAGATGAGAAATTGGAGGAGTAGGGCATGTAATAACTGGAGCAAACAAATGAAATGTACAGGAAACCTTCATAAAGTGAATTTTTGCATTGATAATTCCAAGGCAATAAATCTGAAGTGAGATCAACTTGGTATGCTTTAAAGACAAAACTGCGAAGGAGACCTTATGAAAGCTAACTACTAGAGAATTCAGGTTGATGTACTTATTCTAGAGTTTGCATCCTTCTATACGAACAAATCCTTATAGTTAATTACTTCTTAAGTTGTCAATGATACTTAAAAAAACTCTTGATTGAGGTTATAATTTGTTCTAAAAAATCTCAAGTGTCGTTGTTAAGGAAAGGAATGTCAATTTTCTATCCTAAAGGTAACAATTTCTTAAGGATTTTGAACTATCCTAGAGTGTTATTTTTTCGTTAATGGTTTAGTGGAGCTTCATTCATTCGCTCCGGGTTTTGAATGTCCATCCCTGCAAAATAGCGTTAGCACACCCTAATAATATGCAAAGTAAATCTAGGATGATGTCCGTCTTTTGTTTTCAGTATCTCTGCAAAACAAAGTCGGCAAAAAATTATGTTTTTGTTAATTTTTAATTTTTAGACAACCCAGTCAAAATGTCCATGGATCCGTCAACCCGGGGTCATCGGGTACCCTAGTCTACTTAGTCTGAGAGGCGGTCAAAACTATTCTGAACAAAAGATTCTTGTCAGAAACCACATATTGTGTCCTCCAAGAATCTTCGTAGATTCGAGTATCTAGGGTTCAAATTACGTTCGATGTTCTTTGTTCATTATGGTTTCATTCTCATTTTAATGTCTTTTTTGAATTTTAGGAGTTGAAAATTTTATGTTGCTTAAGTCTTATTAGCCGATTAATAAATTTTATTTATTAATTTTATTTATTTTTTACTTTTATTTTTTATTTTTGTTTTTTGGAATGTCCAAGTGAAGATCCCATTATTTCGTCATCCTGGGGGGTTGCAGTTTGATTAGTCACAAGTGACTGAAAGATATTTTGTTAGCTATCATGTGTTGCCTCATCCAAAATATCTTCTCAAACCAAGTTACATTCTTTTGTTCAAATGTAATTCTTAATGTCTTTTAGAGTGGATTTTATGTCATTTCATTTAGGTTAGTTGGTACTTTAGCTCAAATTGNTTTGTTGAACTTATAGCTTGTGCTTGGGGCCGCTAGTTTTGCGCCATCGGTCTTCATTTCATCAGTTGTTTGACGTTGTTGTCATTGTTGTAGAGTCACCGATTTGTTTTCCGTTATGTTGCTATATTCTTTGAAGACTTCTCCATCTTAGATCATATGGGTGAACTAAGAGATGAGAAATTGGAGGAGTGGGGCATGTAATAACTGGAACAAACAAATGAAATGTACAAGAAACCTTCATAAAGTGAATTTTTGCATTGATAATTCCAAGGCAATAAATCCGAAGTAAGATCAACTTAGTATGCTTTAAAGACAAAACTGCGAAGGAGACCTTATGAAAGCTAACTACTAGATAATTCAGGTTGATGTACCTATTCTAGAGTTTGCATCCTCCTATACGGACAAATCCTTATAGTTAATTACTTCTTAAGTTGTCAATGGTACTTAAAAAAACTCTTCATTGAGATTATAATTTGTTCTAAAAAAACTCAAGTGTCATTGTTAAGGAAAGGAATGTCAATTTTCTATCCTAAAGGTAACAAATTCTTAAGGATTTTGAACTATCCTAGAGTGTTATTTTTTCGTTAATGGTTTAGTTGAGGTTCATTCATTTGCTCTGGGTTTTGAATGTCCATAGCTGCAAATTAGCATTAGCACACCCTAATAACATGCAAAGTAAATCTAGGGTGATGTCCGTCTTTTGTTTTTAGTATCTCTGCAAAACAAAGTCGGCAGAAAATTATGTTTTTGTTAATTTTTAATTTTTTGACAACCCAATCAAAATGTCCAAGGATCCATCAACCCGGGGTCATCGAGTACCCTAGTCTACTTAGTCTAAGAGATGGTCAAAACTATTCTGAACAGAAGATTATTGTCAGAAACCACATATTGTGTCCTCCAAGAATCTTCGTAGATTCGGGTATCTGGGGTTCAAGTTATGTTCGGTGTTCTTTGTTCATTATGGTTTCATTCACGTTTTAATGTCTTTTTTGAATTTTAGGAGTTGAAAATTTTAAGGTGCTTAAGATTTATTAGCTGATTGATAATTTTTCTTTATTTTGTAATTTTATGTTTTATTTTTGTTGTTTGGAATGTCCCGAGGGTTTGCAGTTTGATTAGTCACAAGTGACTGGAAGATATTTTGTTAGCAGCCATGTGTTGCCTCATCCAAAATATCTTCTCAAACCAAGTTACATTCTTTTGTTCAAATGTAAGTCTTAATGTCTTTTAGAGTGGATTTTATGTCATTTCATTGAGGTTAGTTGGTACTTTAGCTCAAATTGTCCTTAACTGAGGCAAAGTGTGCTTTTATTCTCATATGAGAAGTCAAAGCCTCCTTAACCTCTAGTCACCTAGGTCTAGGTTGATTTTAGATTAATTTAATTTGGGTTGAACTTATCTAAAGTGAGACTTTGTGTAATCCAAGTTAACCTGAATTAGGCTAGTTGTCCCTCAGATTATCAAATTTGACTAAAGTTTAATAAATTGATCCAAGTTAACTTAATTTGATTGGGATCAAACTAATCTTACTTGGTTTATATTTACTTGAGATAAGCCAAGTTAAACCAAGTTGGATTAACTTAGGAGCAAACCAGAACTGGGTTGATCCAAGTTAAACCCCTTAAATTGAAACAAGTTTATGTTAAACTAGACTTGGGTGAAGTCTAAGTTAATTTAGACTTGAGTTGTCTATTTAAGTCTAAGTTAGGTTAAACTTAAATCAATCCTTAATTAAACTAGGGTTGAGACTTAAGTCAAGCTTGATGTTGATTCTCGAGTCAGTTTAATCAGATTTTAATCCGGTTATCCTGAAGAAAAAGTTATCTTTGGGTTAGTCTGAGTTAAATCTGGTTGTCCCAAAAGGTTGAGTTGATTTTGGGTTACTCTGAATTAGGCAAGACTGACCCAAATTTTGGGTTAACCCAAGTTAAGTTGGGTTGTTTCAATGATTCAATTCAATTTTGATCGAGTTGATCTGTTGGTTCATCTGGATTGGGTTAATCTGAGTTAGATTAGGTTGTTGTAGTGATTCAATTAAACTAGGTTAACCCATGTTAGGTCAGGATGTCCTAGTGATTCTGTTGAATTAAGTTAACCCAAGTTAGCTTGGGCTGACCCAGTGATTCAATTGAATTGGCTTAACAAAAGATAAGTCGGTTTGTCTCGGTGATTCAGTTGAATTGGGTTAACCTGAGTAAGGTCGGGTTAACCACGTGGTTAAACTGAATTGCCTTAAACCAAATTAGGTATGATTGACCTAGTTATTCAATTAAATTATGTTAACCCAAATTAGATTGGGTTGATCCGGTGATTTAGTTGAATTGGGCTAACCAGAGTTAGGATGGGTTGTCCCAGTGATTCAGTTAAATTGTTTTAACCCGAGTTTGGTCGGGTTGACCCTGTGATTCAGTTAAATTGGGTTAACGCGAGTAGGTCAGTTAAATTGGGTTAACCTGAGTTAAGTCGGGTTGACCCTATGATTCAGTTGAATTGGATAGGTCGGGTTGACCGATGATTCAATTGAAGTAGGCTTATCAAATTAGACCCAAGAGAACTTGAATTTGACTAAGTACAAGCTAGATTAGACTTAGGTTAGGTCTATATTGGGCTAGACCTAAAAAGGTTCAAGTTAAACTAAGTTTGGTTAAACTTAGACTACATCTGTGTTAAAATAGACCTAGAGGGTGTTTGAGTTGAAATTAGGTATAAGTTAAATTAAACCTAAAGACTAAAATTAGGTCCAATTTGAGTTGGACCTAAAGGACTTGGACTAGGTATAAGTTATGTTAGACCAAGGGTTAGGTTTAATGTGAGTTATACTTATGAAGATGGTTGATTTTTTGGTCTAATGTGGGTTAAACCTAAGAGGGTTGGTTGATACTAGGGTCTAATCTATGGGATCGGTTAAATTTAAGACGAGTTCGACCTAAAAGTTGGGTTAGGTCAAATTTAAATTAGATCTAGGATATGGGTTAGGTCTAAGATGAGTTAGGCCTAAAATTTAGGTTAGGTCTAATTTAAATTAGACCTAGAAGATGGGTTAGGCCTCAGATGAGTTAGACCTAAAGATTGGACTAGGTCTAATTTAGGTTAGACCTAATATTTAAGTTAGGTCTAAGATGAGTTAGACTGAAAGGGGTGTTTGCAAATGTTTAGGTCTATTGTAGGTTAGACCCAAAAGGGTTTGTTGATGTTTGGATCTAATGTAGGTTAGACCCAAAGGCTGGGGTTAGGTCTAATGCGAGTTAGACCTAAAGGTTGAGTTAGGTTTAATTTGAGTTTGACCTATGGTTAGAGTTAGGTCTAAGATGAGTTAGACCTAAAGTTTAAGTTAGGTCCAATTTGGGTTGGACATAAGGTTTAGGTTTAGGTCGAATATGGATTAGACCTAAAGTTTAAGTTAAGTCCAAATTGGGTTGGACTTAAGGTATAGATTTAAGTCTAATGTAGTTAGACATAAAGTTGAAGCTAGGTTTGAATTGATTAGACCTAAGGTTTACCATTTGAATTAAGTCTAATTTGTGTTAGACCTAGTAAAGTTGAAAATTATGCTAAGTCTAAGATGGGTTAGACTTAGAGATGGAATTAGATCTAATTGAGGTAGACTAGAGGGTTTTAGGTTAGGCATGAGCTAAGACAAATCTAACTAGGACTCAAACTTGACCTTAATTGGATGTGGTCCAACTGCATGTTCACTTAGGTCTAGATTGAATTCGACCCAACCAAAGCTCATACTTAGATTGAGCTAACCCTAAGTCATTAAGGGCATGTCATGGTTAAGGGGCTAACCATGTTATCAAACCCCTAAGACTCTACTAGGTTAAGCTCCCTAAGCTTTGATTAATAATTTAAAATTAGTTTGAGGAACAGTTTGAGCCAAAATGTAATTTTTTTTTTATTTTTACAATTTTAGTCTTAGCTTCCTAATTTTTATTTTAGGATTTTTAAAAGGTGAATCCATCATTTTTGGGTTTAATTTGATTGTCCTAATTTTTTGTTAATTTCCATATTTAATTTTCTATTTTCTATTTTTTTATAATTATTTTCAAAATAATTAAATATTTGGTAAAACAAATTGATCATTTAAATGTCAAGAGATCCTTTGAAAAATTAGAAAATATTCCTAAGCATAGAGGGAAAAGTCCCTAAATGTTTCATATTTTTTGGATTTATATTTAAATTTTAGTAATTAAAATACTCTCTGAAGTATTTAATAAATTAAAAATTAAATATAATTTATTTATTTTATTATTTCCTCTCTGTTCAACGAGTCATAGATATTTTTATTTTTATTTTATAATCTTTCTACATTAAGTTATGATTTTTTGAAGTTTTATTTAGTTTTTTAGATTTATTTAGTTTAGATAATTGGATTTTCTTACTTATCCTACATGGCGCCACTTCATTGCTAGTACGCTTTATAATCCTACATGGCATCTTCAGGTTGATAGCGCTTTCCACGCAACTGGTTGAGGTGGCTCCGATCTTAAGCATTCTCCCTCCGCGGTTCCGTAGTCTGATCTAATCTCTATTGTCCCTTTCTATTACACGAAAACAGACGACATTTGTTCATCGTCCCCACATGACGATGAACTGCAAACTATTCATGATCAAATCCTAAGATCTTGCTCGGTTTTCAACCAAATCACTTAGGGTTTATTCCCATAGCTTCGTCTAAGCTAGACAAACATATCTATACGGTTCAGTGAGCATGGCGTGTTGATACACCTAAAAAAGGTTCAATTTTTCATATGTTTTTAATGCTTATATTTGGTGATTTTCAATGATATTATACTTTAAAAGAATGTATTTTATATTTTTTTGGTTTCAGGTACAGGAAATGGAGTTTTGGAGAAAAAGAAGTAAAAACGGTGCAATTTGGAACAAAAATGAGCAAGAAAGAAAATTCAATCTTGACACATTTTGATATATCTTTCTATGCTTAATATACTTCACAGTTCTCACACATTTTTAAAGGAAATTACACTTTTAAAAAAGGTTATTTTCATGCTTATTTTGTAGGTATATTTGTTATGAACAAAACGTAACTAAAACAGGGCGAAACAGAGCCAAACGGTGAAGCTGATGTAGACCGGCGCCGAAGGCGACCAAACCAGCGCCAGCAACGCCCTAATCTAGAGAATGACAAAAATATGGCACTAACAGTGCCCAAAACGGCACTAACGGCGCCTGAGACAGCTTGGGCTCGATTTTGGGAGTTTATGACCAAGATTCAATGTATTTGGACGCTTTTTGGAAGGTCGCTTGAGGCAACTCTTGGGAAATTCGTCCCTACGCTATAATAGAACAATTTTATGTCAGAAAAGGTGGTGTGTGTGAGTGGAAAAAATGTCGAGAATGATTATAGATCTTAGAATAGGAGTATAAATGTAGATTTCTATCTTTTTAGAGAGATTGGAGAGGGCATTGACCAGAGGAAAATATGTTGAGATTTTCATACCTATTTTATACTGTTTTTTATGATATTGCACTTAAAAAAAGGTATTTTTGATGTTTTGTTGCAAGAATGATGAATTAAGGTCATTGGAGAAAAAAGATACAAAAATGAGCGAATTTGGAGCGAAAAGGACTAAAATGTGAGGAATTGAACTAAGGTGTCGATGGCGCCATCGACCGCGCCGACGACGAGATTTTTCCGAGACTCCAGAATTAATTCATTAAGAAGGTCCGCCGACGATGCCGTCGAGGCCGCCAACTCGGCGGTTATGCCCAATCAGGCTTTGGATAAAGCCAAATTTTGAAGAGATGTTTAGGCAACTCTTAGGAAAGCTCATCCACAACTTTAAAAGACTATTTGGGCCAAAAATTGGAGAACTTCTGGAGGTTAGAAAGGTTCCAATAGTGTGTAAAATTGTCAGGAATTCTTCGAGAGATTGTAAGAGTAGAGGAAAAGTGAGATATTTCTTCCTCCTTGCTGCTTCGAAGAGGAATTCTGTGTGTTGTAAAGAAAGGAAGAGATTCAAGTAACTTCGAGGAGTTTTCTTGAGGAGAAATTAGAGATAAGTTATTTACTTGTTGTAGTTTGCATGACTTTGATTTTATATATGAATTCCGAGTTTTGTTGTGTTTTCCCCATGAGATCTGAGTAGTCTTCTCTGTCTTTCTCCTTGTCTTGAGATTTGTGAAATGGTGATTTGAATTGGTGAAGCCATGAAAATGTTTAAGAAATTTTTATGATCTTTTCACTTCGATCTTAATTTACTTTCAATCTGGCTAATTGATTTGTTAAAATATGTTGAGTTTTACAACTAAAGTGAAGATTACATTCGAGATTCAGGGAGGTCAAAGCCCTTGGAAGTTGGGTGCAAATAAATAGGGAAATAATATTATCGGGCATAGAATTGAAGATTCTAGAGTGACAGACTAAAATCCCCAATTTGCTCCTATCGTTTGGGTGCTGAAGCGTAGATGTTAGCCCTCAGGCGAGGGGAACGTGGGACCTCCAAAGTGAGAGCCGGTATCCTCTCAGCCTAGCCGTAGATTCAGTAAACAAGCGTAGGATTAGTCAAAGTTCTTTATGCCTATACCAAAGGGTAAATAATATGTATGCTCCTATTTGGCACAATATAATTTGAACTAATTCACTTTATTCATTCATTATAATTTCTTGACAAGGAAAATGATGTTTTGTTATATATTGAATATCACATTTAAACCTTCATTAATATCATTAGTTATTTACAAGTTATTAAAATTACGTAATTATTTTAATTTCCTATTAGTGACAGATAAGCAATTAAACTTCGTTGTTGTGATTAAAGTATTGCTTTTCTAAAATCTTAGTTCGTAGTTCTAAACTTAATGTGGGATCGATATCTAGGACTCCATTAGAGTCCTATATTACTTGAGCGATACGTATACTTACGTTGATAAGTGTGACTTTACAATTATTGAATATTTAATTCGTCCATATTTATCAAATCTATAACTGTTATTAAGGATTTAGTAGAGTTGATGAGGAAGTATATCTTTTAGCAGCAGTATTAAATATTTATATTTTTAAGCATATATAAAGTTGCGGTCAGGCATTTTGAGAGAATTTGTAAGGAGATGTACTAGCATTGCATGGATCAGCGGGAGACTTTGTGGGAGAGATTTTCATCTTTTGTTCAAGGGAAAAAAGCTAAATATTGTGTTATTCATTATTTTATAATTTTTTAAACACTTATCTAGTGGATTTGCTTTGATTTAGTTAAGTTTTTTGTTGTGTTTTCTTCATACTTTGTGATGTATCTTTCTTACTCTTTCTTTTTATTAGGAAATAGTGGCATAAGAAGATTATGCCATTGCTTTCCTTTTACTTTTCTTTTGTAAATGAGTGGGATTCATGTTTAGGACACTGAGATGCATGCTTGAAGAAGTTTTAATTATAAATGTAAAGGTTTTCTACTTGCACTTCATTTACATTACAATAAAGACCCGTTGTAGTGTTAAAATTCATTATAATTGCATTAAGACCCGAGAGGGCTGTGCAATTCTCAACAAAGTGGAATCACATTGAAATTTCATGGATGGTAAAATTTATGGGGGTTGAGTGCAAATAATTATGGAAATATATATATTACTAGGCAAAAGAATTAGAGATTTTAGGGTGGCAGCCTAAAATCTGCAATTTAGTCTTAGTGTTTAAGAACTAAAGCGAGAGTTAGCCTTCAGGGGAAGGGCAGTGGGAGCTCGAAAGTGAGAGTTAGTTTCCTCCCAGCCTAACCACAAATTTAGAGACTAAACCTAAGATTAGCCAACGATTCTCTATAACACTTGACTGAGGGTAGAGAATTAAAATTGCTCTGTTGACCTCACTTTTGGTTGAGGTTTAGTTTTCTCTCTTTAGTGGCCTAGGGTCTAGCCATAGGACTTTCCTGTTGACTATTCCTAGAGGAATAGAAAGGAACCCTCACCATTAAAAACTCTAAACTCCTTTCTCCTCAACTTGAAGTTCCACATATTGGTCCTAACCTCTAGCACTTAGTGGGTGGGGTCAGCATGGGGGATTTCAAGGAGAGTAGGGTTGACCCTGGGTGTTAGTATGGAGCTAGTTCACTCACCACACTCACTATCACCCACAATCACTCACAAACCCTAAAGCCAAAATTGTTGAATTTGATCTCTTGATCTTTTGGGAGACTCATGTTGATGGTCTCCTAGACCCACTAGCCCTAAGCTAGGGTTTAGCTAAGACAAGTACATAGAGGACCCAAATAGGGATCTCATTGGTTCATAGTTCATATAGGGTGGTTGGCACCCCAATTCTATCAAAATGTCTAATTTGGCCTTTGCCCATAAATCCACCCAAATTACCTAAATGCCCTTGAAACCCTAAATTTGGTCAAAATCCTCAAATTCACCCAAAATACCCAGATTACCCAAAACCACCAAAAAATTCCAAAATTACCAAAATACCCTCACATTTACCAAAATTACAAAAATACTCTCGGCACCCCAAACTTTCCCAAAACCTCAGAAATCACTTAAAATATCTCTAAAACCAATTTGGACCCTTTAATTGAACCCATTTTGGCCAATTTGATCATTTTGACTAAAAATCCTCAAATTGTCTTTAAAGACCTAATTCCCCCAAATTCACCTCAAATGTCCATCAATTTGAGCCCAATTTCCCTCAATTTCAATTCTAAACTCAAATTCATCTTTCACATGATCAATTCAAACCAAATCTATGCCTACTTTGGTCAAGAACTATGCATTATGGAGCTGTGGAGGGTTCTATTCTTTTTTTAGGGCAGATTTCAATGAAAAAATTAGCTCTGTGGGGTGGCTATCAATGGCTGAGAGCAAGGGGATTGCACATGGGATGGTTTGGAGAAGCTCTGGTTCAAATCCAATAGTAGTAGGTAGAGTTTCCTTAAGGTTCCAAGAACTTTTTTTTCTTGGCCGTGAAAGGGGTTGATTAAAAAGAGTAGCTTAGGAGGAAGCTCAGGGCCAATTGAGGGGTGGAAAATGGTGCTTAGGTAGAGGACTGCAGAGCTCTAAAGAGACATTGGGATGAGCTGGCCTATAGGGTTGAAATTGGGATTTATTTGGCCTTGGGGCTATCGATTTTGGGGTTTTCCGGCCACTAGACCGGCCGTCCAGGGCAGAGGAGGTGCTCAGGTGGTCAGGTGAGCTAGTGGGAGGCTTAATTATGGTTTACCCCCAATTGCTAGTGATGATGGGGAAGATATTTTGATTAAGACCTAAAAGTGGGAATAAATCCCTTAATTTAGGAACCCATTAATCCATAGCTTACTTGGGTGGTTTAAGGAGGTTTATCCTGGTCAATAAAGTGTGCTTAGTGGCCGTGGAAACCTTAATTTGGTGACTTTAAGGTGGCTACGACAACTTTGGTGAATGGGTTCAATTTGGGTCCAAATAGCTAAAATTTAGGATTCGGTTAGTCTAGCCATGACTTTGAGCCCAATTGATTAATCAAAATTGGGTCAAAGCATGGGATTTAGTCACCTCAAATGCCCAATTGAGCTCAATTTTGATCTAAGTCAAACCCTCAATTTTAGCCATATGGCTTAATCTCACCTAATTGAATTGCATAGCCTACTCAATTTGCCCCAATTTCAATCCTAAACTCTTCATAACAATTCTACACATTAAATTTGACCTTCAGTTGGCCTTGGTGAAGCCACAATGTCACTTAATTTCAACCCAAGTTCAAAATCCCCAACTTTGCCCCAAATTGGCTATGTCTCCAAATCCACCAAATTGAAAGCCTTAAACCCTAAAATTTCCACTCCATTCCTTCATAAAAATCTTCATAACATTTTCCTTGATCTTTTGGACCATTCAATTGAGCGAAATTCCAAGCCTTGATCAAACTAGACATAAGTCTAGTTCAACATGCCCAAATTGACCAAAATCCCAAAACCCCTCAAATTGAGTTTCCATTTTAACTCAAAATCATTTCAATCCTTCACAAAAAATCTTAATTACAATCATCTACAAAATTTTGATTAATCAATTGGGCTCAAAGTCATGGCTAGCCTAACCGAAACCTAAATTTTAGTTATTTGGACCCAAATTGGACCCATTCACCAAAGTTGTTGTAGCCACCTTAAAGTCACCAAATTAAGGTTTCCACGACCACTAAGCACACTTTATTGACCAGGATAAACCTCCTTAAACCACCCAAGTAAGCTATGGACTAATGGGTTCCTAAATTAAGGGATTTATTCCCACTTTTAGGTCTTAATCAAAATATCTTCCCCATCATCACTAGCAATTGGGGGTAAACCATAATAAAGCCTCCCACTAGCTCACCTGACCACCTGAGCACCTCCTCTGCCCTGAACGGCCAGTCTAGTGGCTGGAAATCCCCAAAATCGAGAGCCCCAAGGCTAAATCAAACCCAATTTCAACCCTATAGGCCAGCTCATCCCAATGTCTCTTTAGAGCTCTGCAGCCTCCACCTAAGCACCATTTTCCACCCCTCAATTAGCCCTGAGCTTCCTCCTAAGCTACTCTTTTTAATCAACCCCTTTCACGACCAAGAAAAAAAAGTTCTTGGAACCTTAAGGAAACTCTGCCTACTACTATTGGATTTGAACCATATCTTCTCCAAACCATCCCAAGTGCAATCTCCTTGCTCTCAGCCATTGATAGCCACCCCACAGAGCCAATTTTTTCATTGAAATCTGCCCTAAAAAAAGGACAGAACTCTCCACAGCTCCATAGTGCACAAAACTTTAATTAATTGTGCACACACCATCCCCATAGTGAGAGAATTTGATTCCCAATAAAAGCCCCCTCTGAAATAGCCTCTAACATAGCTCTAGAACAACACCTGAAATTGAGCTTGATTGAAATCATACCTAGACAATTCACCAAGGCTTGGGACTTCATCTGGAGGTTCGTTGGACCCAATCAAAGCTACCAAAACCATCTAATTGAGACCTCTCCTCTTAGACAAAGGTATTGAACTCTAACCCTAAATCGAGCTTGTTTCTACTCTCCATACATATTTACTGTATTTCATACCGTATAAACCGTATAGATGTACTCTTCTTTAGTAGATGAAGGTTCAAAAAAAAATCCCATGGGATTTGGTTGAGTCTAGGCACATATCTTAAGGTTTTAGTGTGAAAGGCTCACGGGTTAGGTCACTTGGGGACGATAACGGAGAGCCGTTCGATCGCGCGTGTATCCAATGGATGGATAACATCAAGCCAGATAGACTCTCGAAGCATAAAGCGCGGTCTGCGTGGAGGGTACGTGGCTGGCGTCATCAAATGGCGGAGCAAAGTGTGGAGTCTTCGGAGCGGACAAGGATGAGTTGGGGTCGCATGGATAAGTAGAAAAATATAGATTTTTTGAATTATTTTAAATGCCTAAACTTCAAAATTTCATATATTTCTCTATAAAAATCATAAAAATAAAATAAAAATACCCTCTTGCTCAATGAATAGAGGAGAATAATGTGGAATAAAGATAAAAATTATTTTCTCATTCCCTAATTTTTAATTAATTGAATACCCTCTGTAGTATTTTAATTCTTCATGGCTTAAAAAAGTTCACCATGTCTTGAAATTTTGAGGGTTTGTTTCTCATGATAGAGGCTATGTCTTCTAATTTTTCTAAGGTTAGAGGACATTCCTATGCTTTTAGCCCTAATTTTCAAGCTAAGGTGATTATTTTGGCTATTTTAATCATATAAATCAAAATATCACTTGGAAAATTATGAGAATAATTTTAGTAGATCTCCTGTGGTAAAAAAAGTCTAGGAAAAATATTGTGATGCTTTGAATCATCTTATACATTTCTATATTTAATTAAATGCATATACCTTATATTAATTTATGTAAATAATAAACTTATCAAAAAAATTGATAAAATCACTTCCCCATTGTTCCTAAAAATCATGTTTACTCACTATAAAAATATCAAAATTATTTAACTTAATCTAAGCACTAAAGTTAATTTTTGAAGAAGCCTTATTTTTATATAAAATTAATTATATTAAATTAAATATGCTTAAAAAATTATGGAAGTTGTTTTTCTGAGTTCCTTTTGATCAAGGGCATTTTATAAAATAAAACCCATTTTTATGAAAATATTTCATTTTTAAAATATATTTTGAATTAAAAATAATTAAAATAATCAAAATTTAAAAAAATACAAAAAATAGTTCAAAATGATTGGAAATGTCTCCTGATCACTTAAAATTCATTAGGACATTTTTCCTAATTTTTCTAAGTTAAAAAAATGAATCTTAAAGGCTTAAAAATGAATTTTCATGTTTTCCCATGAAAATAATTATAATAAATAAATTAAAAATCATAAAAATATAAGATTTGATTCTCCGGGTTTTTTGAATTCAGAGAAGTCTAATGAAAATAAAAATATTATTTTTGTAATTAAACTATTATTTTCTATTTAATTTAATCATTGAAGTAGATTAAAAATTAAATAATAATAATAGAAATTAGATTCAAAAAATCATGAAATTTTGTCTAAGTGTTTCTTTGACCTTAGGAAACCTCTAATAATTTTTTCATAAATATAAAATTTATTTTGGATAATTAAATAAATGAACTTTTGAAAATCCCATCTTCTAAATTTAAATAATTATTTAAATTAAATCAAAATTTTGAGAGGTCCACATGTTCTCCTCTAAAATTATAATTACCTCATGAATATGACACTCTAAACCCTCTAAATCATTTGAGTTGTGTTTAAAGAGTTTTGAGGTGAAGTGCCCCAAGGGCAAATTGGTCATTTCAAAATTTGGTGATTTAATCAAAATTTAGGATTAACCAAGGGAAAATGGGTAATTTTGATCTGTTTAGATGATTGAAATACAATGGGACTAAAAACTCACTCACCCCCCATGCACAATATCAACAAAAAATCATAATCTTCATGATTTGGAAGTCAATTAATCAAACGATTCTTAAGTGATAGACTTAGGTCAGAAAGATGATAGTTTACTCTTTTTCTTAAGCTCAAAATTGAGGATGGTTTGACCATTTGATATGGATATATGTTACTGAAATCAAATTCTTTATAATCAAAATTTCACCTATCATGATTGTTAATAGCTTAGTAGTGACCTAGGCTCAATGTTTAATTTCAATTGATTGGATTTAGAAAACAACATAATTGGTGACTGATCCCGACCGTTTATATGTAATAGTATAACAATGTCTCTGATTATATTTTCACTTATATTTCCTTATTTTGCAATAGAGTCAAAACTTAATCCTAAAGAAAATAAGAATTTAACTTTTCAAATATATATATATATATATATATATATATATATNATATTATGCAAGTATATGTATCGTTATCAATTAATATAGGACTTTTTGATTAAGACCTGAATATCAAACTCATAGGGAAATCATGCAATATGCTCTATTGAACAACAATCTTTCTATTTCAAAAAAGACAGTTACTTAAACTATAAATATTTTTTGCACTATTAAAATTCAAATATTTTTTTTGGTATTTTTGATATTTTGACAGAACAATAATAATTTAAAAAAATAACTTGAGTTTATGTAAAAGAAAAGCACTGAATTTAAAAATATTTTTCTCCTTATCATGAATCAGTAATAAGCATAAGAATTCTATTGTAATAATATGCAAATTGTGTTGTGCCAAATAGGAACAATTATATTCTTTACCCTTACTAGAGATGCTATAAAAAATATTGGCTAATTTAAAGTTTGAATAGTTTTGAAGACCGGCTAGGCGAGGAAGATACCAGCTCTCACTCTAGAGTTCCTTTGATTCCGTCAACCTGGGGGCTAACATCTCATATCAAAACCTAAAACAATAAATCAAGTTGGGGGCTTTAACCTTTCACTTCAATCTTTAAAAACTAAATAAGTTTGATATGTATATGAGTTTCTTTAGTAGTTACTAAAATTTAGATTTAGAAATATAGTTGTCCAATTTAGAAAAAATATTCAGTAAATGGAAGATAACTTAAAGTTTAGAAATTTTTAATGTTAAGAAAGATGAAAATTTTGATGTAGAAATATAGTAGTCCAATTTAGAAAAAATATTAGTAAATGAGACCAACTTAAAGTTTAGAAATTTTTAATGTTAAGAAATATGATATTCAGTAAATGAGACCAACTTAAAGTTTAGAAATTCTTAATGTTAAGAAAGATGAAAATACGAGTTCCTATCTAATTCGAAAGTATATGTAGATTTTCCAAATTTAGAATTTAGTCCTTTTATTATCTCTACTTAAAAATATTTATTAAGAATGATTTTACTTATTATATTATATCTCTAAGCTTAAGAGTTTCTCAAGTCTTATACTTTAAATAGATCAAATGTGGAACCAATTTTTGATTTGACACTAATCCTCAAGCTTCTCCTCCCTTCATTTTTTTTCTTTTTCTTTTTCTTTTCTTTTCTTTATCTTATTCAGGCAAGGATTACTGTATCTGGATAGGCCTTTAATAATTTTGAATTTCACTTCTCCTTTTCTAAAGCAAAGTCTTGATATAAATCTGTTACTTAAAAATATAATAATAGTTTTGAAAATTATTTTAATAAAAGAAATTTAAGTATTAAAAATAAAAGTCTAAATTATCTAAATTTTTCAAAAATACAATTTNCACAACAACAGTTACTACCCTAAAAATTTAAAAACAAAATATTAACTAACACAAACATCACATCAACTATAAAATATAAAAGTCCTAAACACAACACATAATCCAAATCAACATACAGATGCAAATGTAGCATTACCAGACCACATAGTCCACAACATAATGCAAACATAAAAATAAAATCTCTCAATCCTACTCTCATCTTCAGAATCACTACTATCCCAAACTTCTGCAGGCTCATAATTAGGATATCGAGGATATGGAGGAAATTGCCCTTCTGGGTCACCCCTAATTAGGTTCTCCATAGTTAAGTGAAATTTCTCTTCATAATCATTCTTTCTCCTACTATACCTATCAGTATGCTCTGCAAAACGCTCTAAATTCTGAACTTTATCAGTGGTATAGTTTATATTGTCCATCATCCTCTATAATAATTGATCTTGGGTCTTAATAGACTCACCTCTATAAGTAGAAGCATGTGAGGTAGATGGTCTAAATGTAGAAGCAGCAGAGGTAGAAGCAGCAGACGTTTCTATTCCATAACTCCTAGAAAATTCTCCTCTCCAGCCAAAAATAGAATGTTCAGAATAAGTCTTCACATTTACTTTAGTGATGGGCTTTAGAGGTAACAATACTTCTTCCCAGCTATCATATTTAACTCCAACCAGCTCACACAAAGAAAAGATTAAGGAAGCAAATCCCAGACCTGTAGTAGTAACAGCAGTGGCAGAACTGATGATCGTCTGATAGATTAAAACTCTAATGTTGATGAGCTTGCTTTCCTGGATACAATAGTTTAATGTCACTCTCTCTCTCTTGTAACTTCACTAAGATGGTTTGTTGGAAGTATACAAGCATAAATAAAGTGGTGCCATGCCTTCTAAGGTGCACATAACTTTGAAGTTGGGAAGTTGACTCTCCACTAATTAGTGATCTTCCAGAGCCCTCTTCCAACAGTCAAGTAATAAATAATCTTTTCTTGCTTCGCTTCAGTTAGATTATAATTTGCATAAAAACATAAGGTATCAGGTGGTAGATGATAGAACATGTTGATAACCTCTCGTGAAAAAGGTACCAACTTTCCCAAACCATAACTTTATCGTCTTCAGCCTCAGGGAGGTTAGCATAGAACTCCTTAATAACGAAATAACTGCAACAGCGGAGAAACAACAGAATTGTTCCCACTGTCGGTGAACAATCAGATCTTCCACTTCTTCACCTGGATTCTTAAAACAACGCTCATGAATCAGTTTTTGTGATTGAAACGCATCACTGTACCAATCCTGAGCCTTCGAACTTACAAACTTGCTTGAATTAAAAGGGCTCTTTCCTTTTTCCTCTCTTCATTCTTGGTGTCATTCTACAAATTTTATAAATTCCAAAAATAACTTCAAAAATCATGTCTAAACTACTAAAGTAAACTTTCAAAAGCATAAACTACACTTCCTATGCAATTCCCATTGATTTTCCCACATTTTTCACCATGAATAGTGAATTTTCGAATTTCTTCAAATGTGCTCAAAATACATGGTGAAAATAAAAATTTTTTTGCATAGAAGTAAAGCTCTTACCTCAAAGTACTTGGATCTAGAAAATTTCTCTTGATTCCACGAAGAAATCTCCACTTAAGATCTGCCCTAGCCTTCCAAAATCGCAAATTTGAGTAGAAGAAGGTGACGGGAGGCGTAAAAATGGTGATTTTCGAGTCAAAATTTCACTTTTAACCATTTACGAATTAATTTTCGTGAACCGACGCTAAGCACAGATAAGTGGCGCCTAGGCGCTTGCCTCTCGGGTTAGATCGTGCTTAAGTGCGAGATGTGGCACTTAGGCGCCCAGTGCATGATTTTTAAGAGTTTCAAATTTAAGTAAAATGCACTATTTGCCTAAGTATACCACCCTTAAATGGTCTTATAACTCTTAGATGACTATTTTCAACTTACTATAACTCTCCTTTATCTCAAAATTCTCCCATATAACTATTTCAATTCGAGGCTAAAAATAACACAAATTTTCACACAAACAAACTTATATTAATTCAAAAGCAAGTACAAATACATTTAACGCTTAATTCTCACTCCAAATACTCTCGGATGAGAAAATTTTCTAAATACAAACACTTTAACACTCATTTCACAATTAAACACATAAATATCACAAATACTAAAAACTAGACTTGAACATTAACACACTTACGAACAATAATTTCTAAAATACAAATACTAACACTAAAATTAATTCCATTCTTCATTCGATGGGACAAACTCAGGTCTTTCATTAGTCTCTCCTAGAATATAGAGTTGATAAAATAGACGGTGGTGATGTGCTCTGATACTATCTTCTTCAATCTATTTATGTTTAAGAAACATCTCTTTATCTGCTTCCTCTATATAACTAGTGTGGCTAAATTGCATTTTTAATTGTCATCTAATATGTTTGAGATGTGCATGAATCTCAAGTACCTTGGTCTCTAGTAAACCCATAGTATTTTCAATTTTGTTGATCTTCTCTGATATCCCTTCAATACTAACGGCTAAGAAACCTTTATACATCTCTTGTGCACTTTGACTAATGAATTTCTTCCTCATGGTCTCTTCTTTTTTCTTGAAATCCATCTCCCATGAAGACATCATCTCAAAATTTCTCTCTTTCTTAGACTTTAGGGCTGAAAATGATCTGGGGTGAAACTCCTTCATAAAACCCTTCTATTTATAGGCCTAAATCCTTCTAATAACTCCTAGGCACGTCTAGGAACTTCCTTGGCACATTTTTACAAACTAATTGGCAGTTAAACCACCTAGAATCCTAATGTTTGCACATGTGTTTAATTTGCCGCGCATAAGCGCCAGATTAGGCGCTTAAGCGACAGTGCACATTTTTTCACCAGTCAACTTTAACATCTAAATTCTCATTCTAACAAGTCTAGGTCACTAAATAAAGTCTTAAAATATTTACTAATGCATAATAGTCTCAAAAATACTAACCCAATTTTCTTAATCACACATAAAATAACAATCTAAAAAAATACACACTGATAATTATGGGTTGCCTCCCATAAAGGGCTTAGTTTTATGTCGTCAGCTCGACGTAACCAGTGCTTATTCTGGTTGTCCCAACATCATTCCATCATTAAATTTATGTTGATCCCCTATAAAATAAGGTTTCAGTCTATGTCCATTAACTTTAAATGTTTTCTCAGACTTAGGATCTTTAATATGCACAGCTCCATAAGGATAAACTTTTATCACAACAAATGGGCCCATCCATCTGGACTTAAGTTTGCCTGGAAATAATATTAAACTTACATTATAAAGGAAAACTTGTTGCCCTGCCTGAAAATTTTTAGTAAGAATCTTTCGATCATGCCACATCTTCATCTTTTCTCTATAAATTTTAGCATTCTCATAGGATTCATTCTTTATCTCTTCAAGCTCATTTAATTGTATTAATCTTTTCTCACCAGCATCTTTCAAATTATAATTGAACTCTTTAATAGCCCAATATGTTTTATGCTCAAGTTTAACTAGTAAGTGACAAGTTTTGCCAAATATTAGCCTATATAGGGACATTTCTATTGGAGTTCTATATGCACTCCTATAATCCTACAAAGCATAGTCAAGTTTGACTGACCAATCCATTTTTGTTGGATTCATAGATTTTTTCATAATTCTTTTGATTTCTCGATTGAATAATTTAGTCAAACCACTTGTCTGAGAATGATACGCAGTAGCAATCCTATGATTTATATGATATTTCTTTAATAACTTCTCATTATGACATTTCTAAAATGACTTCCCCCATCAGTAATGATAACTCTCGGCAAGCCAAATCTACAAAATATGTTTGTTTTCAAAAATTTTTGCAACACTTTGAGCATTACATTGAGGTAAAGCAACAGCTTCAATCCATTTGGATACATAGTTCACTGCTAACAGAATATATAAATTTTTGAAAGATGGTATAAATGGTCCCATGAAATCTAATCTCCAAATATCATAATATTTTAACTTCTAGCATATAATTGAGGGGCCTCTTCTTTCTTCGAGAAATATTGCCTACTCTTTGACATCAATCACAAGTTTTGATATAAGCATTAACATCTCTAAAAATCATAGGCCAATATAATCTAGATTGTAAAATTTTTTATGTTGTTTTATCAACACCAAAATGTACCCTAAAATCAAAATTAAGACAATTTTGGATAATCTCATAAGTTTCTTCTAAAGGTACGCATCTTCGAATAATCAGATCCTTTCCTTATTTATATGTAAATGGGTCATCCCAAAAATAAGTCTTAGCTTCATAAATAAATTTCCTCTTCTGTTGGTATGTCATTCCATATGGTATAATATCAATAACAATAAATTTTACAATGTCGGTATACCACGAAACATGCCACTCATTAATATTGAACAGTTTTTCATCAGGAAAATGCTCATTAATTTCTTTTTCAAAATAGAGTGATTTTTCTAATTCAAGCCTAAACAAATGATCAGCAATTTGATTTTCAATCCCCTTCTGATCTACTATTTCAAAATCAATTTCTTGCAAAGGAAAATTCCATCTTATAAGTCTAGGTTTAGCATCTTTCTGTTTCATTTAGTACTTAATAGCAGAATGATATGTATGCACTATAATGAGTTCCAATTAAATATGATCTAAATTTATCAAAAGCAAATACTATTGCTAATAATTCTTTTTCAGTTGTTGTATAATTAATTTGAGTTTCATTAAGAGTTTTACTAGTATAGTAAATAACTTTAAAAATTTTATCATATCTTTATTTTAAAATAGCTCCAATGGCATAATTATTAGCATCACACAACAATTCAAAAGGTTTTCCCCAGTCTTGTGAAACTATAATTGGTGCAGTGATTAATTTTTCTTTTAATAAATTAAAAGCTTTTAGGCACTCCTCATCAAACTTAAAAATTACATCTTTCTCCAGTAAATGACATAAAAGCTTAGTAATTTTTGAAAAGTCTTTAATATATCGCCTGTAGAATCCAACATATCCTAAAAAACTCCTAATTTCCCTTACATTTTTTAGATAAGGTAAATTAGTGATCACTTGAATTTTAGCAGGATCTACTTCCATATCATTTTTTGATATTTGATGACGTAATGCAATTCCTCCTATTACCATAATTTGACATTTTTCCTAATTAAGAACTAAATTTGTTTCTTCACAGTGCTTAAGAACTTTGGATAAGTGTTTTAAACATGATTCAAATAAAGTTCCAAACATTAAAAAATCATCTATAAATACTTCAATCCCTTTTTCAATTAAGTCACAAAAAATTATCATCACACATCTTTGAAATGTTGCAGGGGCATTACATAAACCAAAGGCCATTCTTCTAAAAGCAAAAGTGTCATAAAGACTGGTAAAAGTTTTTTTTTCTATTGATCCTCAGGAGATATTTGAATTTGGTGATAACCAGTATATCCATCCAGAAAATAAAAATATTTATGCCCAGGTAGTCTATCCAGCATTTGATCTAGAAAGGGTAATGGAAAATGATCTTTACTAGTGGCAAGATTTAATTTTATAAAATCAATGCATATTCGCCACTTTGTAACTTGTCTAGTAGGTATTAACTCATTATGTTCATTCACAGTTACAGTTTCTCCTTCTTTCTTAGGAGCACAGTGAATTGGACCAACACATGCACTATCTGAAATAGGGTAGATAATCCTAGCATCTAACCACTTTAAATTTTTTTTCTTAATAACTTCTTTCATGATAGGATTCAATCTCCTTTGCAGTTCAGCTCTGGGTTTGCAGTTCTCTTCCATATGAATTCTATGCATACAAATTGAAGGACTGATTCATTTTAATGTCATCAATTGTCCATCCAAAGACTTTCTTAAAACTTTTAAAAATTTTCATCAATCTTTCTCCTTCTTCCATCGTTAATTTTGAGGAAATTATAACTGGTAAAGTAGAGGAATCTCCTAAAAAGGCATATTTTAATTGTTCAGGGAGTAACTTCAACTCAAGTTCTGAAGATTTTTCAATAGATGGACAAAATTATTTATGTTTGTCTATCGTGTCTAAAATTTCAAAACCTTCTTGAACATAGTTTGAATCTTCCTTAAAAAGGTCTTCACATTGATTTAATTCCTCTTCTTGCTCGTGTTCCAAATCTTTTTTATCAGATTTTTCTTCATAAGTAGTTTTGAAATGACATTCACTTAGATATCTTATAACATCCATACTTCAGATTTTTCTTCATAATTAGTTTTGAAATGACATTCACTCAGATATCTTATAACATCCATTCTATAACATTCATCATCTTTACCTTTTGTAAGGTATTTCAATGTCTTGAAATATTGAAAGTAACAGTTTGATCATTTATGCACAGTTTTAATTCCCCTTTCTGCACATCTATCATTGCTCTTCATGTGGCTAGGAAAGGCCTCCCCTAAATGATAGGTATCTCTTTATCTTCCTCCATATCTAGCACAATGAAATCAACATGAAAGATATACTTTCACTAGGACATCTTTTATAACTCATTTAGGGTATGTTATTGAACGATCTGCTAACTGCAGAGTTACAATAGTAGGGTTATTTCTCCTAATCCCAATTTTTTGAATATTGATAATGACATAAGGTTAATGTTTGCACCTAATTCACATAAAGCTTTCACATAAAATCTGCCTCCTATTGTACATGGAATTTTCAAGCTACCTGGATTTTTAAGTTTTTCAGGAAGTTTCTTCTGAATTATAGCACTCCACTCTTCACTAAGTGCAACAGTCTCATTATCTTCAAACTTTCTTTTCTTGTTGAGAATATTCTTCATAAGCTTTCTTTTTCTTGTTGAGAATATCCTTCATAAACTTTACATAGCTTGACATTTGTTCTAAGGCTTCAACAAATGGAATATTAATTGTATACTTCTTAAATATTTCCAGAAATTTTGAAAATTACTTATCTAACTTCTGCTGACGAAGTTTTTGAGGAAATAAAGGTGGTGATTTTTCCAAATCAATTTTCAGTGGAGAAATATGTCTCTCAGAATCTTTTGGAGCGTCCTCTTTTGTTTATTCAATTTCTTCTCTCTCTACTTCAATTTCTTTTTGAACCCTACCTTCCAACTCTCTTCCACTTCTAAGTTAAACAGCTTTTACTTGCTTTTTATTTTGGTCTTTCAGATTTGTTTCAGTATTACTAGGAAGTGTTCCTTGGGATCTATTACTTAATGAATTTGCAATTTGTCCAGTTAGTTCTCAATATTTCTAATTGTAGCTCCTTGACTTATTAACTGATTTTCCATTTGTAACACCACTTCTTCTATAGATAACTTCTTCTCCTTAAATTGTGTATTTTTGTTGAAACTTGAAGGAAAAGTAGATCTATAATTATTATTTCCTTAGTTTTTCCAGTTCCCAATGGGTTTCCTTGATTGTTCCCCCTTTGCTGATTATTACCACCCGTAGTGTTATTCCAGTTAAAGTTGGGATGGTTCTTCTAACATGGATTATAATAATTTGAATATGGGTTATTCAGCTTATTATTTATGGCATTCAAAGTTTTTAATGATGCTTGAGAATCTACCATTTGGCCCAAATGAATTCTCTTCAATCATGGAAATTGGTTGAGAAAAATTCATTCCAAATTGGTCTAACTTAGATTGTAGAAACTTGATTTGCTAACATAGTAAATGCATCAGATTCATGAATATTGGCCACTTTCTTTGGATTCACCCTCTTAGAAGGCCATTGAAAATTATTGGTAGCCATTTATTTAATTAAAGCATAAGTGTCATGAAATGGTTTTGACATTAATGAACCACCAGCAGCGGCATCCATAATAGATCTAAGAGATCCAACTAATCCATTATAAAATGTTTGAATTATTAACCAATCTGGTATGAATGGTGTGGACACTTTCTTAAGAGTTCTTTAATTTGTTCTCATGCTTTATAAATAGATTTCCCTTCAAACTGATTAAAAGATGTAAT
Organism: Phalaenopsis hybrid cultivar; assembly: GCA_002079205.1. Classification (NCBI taxonomy): domain Eukaryota; kingdom Viridiplantae; phylum Streptophyta; class Magnoliopsida; order Asparagales; family Orchidaceae; genus Phalaenopsis; species Phalaenopsis hybrid cultivar. The sequence continues at coordinate 132,474 of JXCR01139313.1, forward strand.
ATCATTTCTAAGCTTCGCAGTTTTTATGATAGAAAATATTTAGCAAGGGATTATTGTGCTAAATCACCCCAAGTTCTGATAGATCCAGGTGCTAATGAATTCAATCACATCTTAGCTTTATCCCTCAATGAGAAAGGAAATAACCTAAGTCTTATGGCATCATCTGATACATCATCATATTTAAATATAATGTACAATTCTAGAAAATTGGCAAGATGCAAATTTGGATCTTCAGCTGGTGATCCCCCAAACTGATTATTTGATATCATTTGGATAATAGCAGGTTTAAGCTCAAATGATTTATCAACTACAATAGATTTTTGAATACTACGATGAATTTCATCTACAATAGGGTTGACATAATCTCGTAAAGATCTAAACTCTTGATGAATTTTAGCATTTTGATTGTTTTGGTTTATCATTTCTGTATTTTTTTATATTTTTCAAGATTTTTGATTTTTTTTATTTTTCTGATTTTTTCAACAGTTCTCTCTAATTCAGAATCGTAGGGCACTAATCCTTCAAAAACTGAACTACACGTACACTAACATAAAATAAAAATAAAATAAATCACATAAAATAAAATGCAATAATTGTTAAAGTTTAAATAAGACTTTCTAAAAATAAAAATTTGCTTTTAAGTCAAGTAATATCCCCTGCAATGGCACCAAAAATTTGATCCTGACTGTTTATATGCAACAGTATAACAATGTCTCTGATTATATTTTCACCTATATTTTCTTGCTTTGCAATAGAGTCAAAACTTGATCCTGAAGAAAATAAGAATTTAACTTTTCAATTTATATATATATTGGGATAATACGCAAGTACACGTATCGTTATCAAGTAATATAGGACTTTTTTACTAAGACCTGAATATCGAACCCACAGGGAAATTATGCAATATGCTCTATTGAACAATAAATTTTCTATTTTAAGAAAGACAATTACTTAAAGTATAAATATTTTTGCAATATTAAAATTCAAATCTTTTTAGTGTTTTTGATATTTTGACATAACAGTAACAATTTAAAAAGATAACTTGAGTTTATGTAGAGGAAAAACACTAAATTTGAAAATATCTTTTTCCTTATCATGAATCAGTGATAAGCATAGGATTTCTGTTGTTGTAGTATGCAAATTGTTACTGTTATAACCAAATAGGAACAATTATATTCTTTACCCTTACTAGAGATGCTATAAAGAACATTGGCTAATCTAAAGTTTGAATAGTTCTAAAGACCGGCTAGGTAGGGAAGATACCAGCTCTCACTCAATTTTTCCCTCGATTCCCTCCACTTGGGGGCTAATATCTCGTATCAGAACCTAAATAATTAAACCAAGTTAGTGGCTTTAACATGTCACTTTAAAGTCTTCTAACTCTACACCCTTCAATGATTATTTCCCTATTTATTTGCACTAAATCATATGAATTGCATTCTCATTCATACAATCTCATGTGATTCTTTCCAATTGTTGACTGAGACAATACCAGCTCGGTTCTTACATATTCTCACAATAAATTTTAATATCCGGATAAGCCAAATGAAGAAGTAAATGAAGTTCATGGATTTAAATCATAACAACTTCTTCCAACATTAAAGCTTAATACTCTCCACAACTTCCATCAAACACATTAACTACTTATCATTTTAAGGAGAAATATAAGGAAAACTACTCAGTATCCATGGAGAAAACAAAACCACACTTTAGTTTAAAAGTAGAAATCATAGTCAAACCAACAACAAATCTCGATTAAAACTAAAACTAGTTTAAAAACTAAAGATAAAAACTTCTCTCAAATCCTCCACCAAACTCTTGAAGTTCTTTTGAATCTCTTCTCTTCTACAACACTCTAAACTCTCAAAATAAAACTAAAGACATAAAGGATAAAGTAAATTTTTGTGTTGCCTGAAAATCTCTCCAAATTTCTCTCAAAAACTCCCCCTTTCCAACACTTATTAGAGCTTTCAAGCAAAGTTCAAAGAGTCTCAACTTCTTTTTTTTATAAATATAGGTCATCCTAAAAATAGAATTTTGAATCATAAATGAATTTCTTTAGTTGTTTATTTTTAATATCAGGTGGTAAGATATCACTTACATTAAAATTTACTATATCAGTATACCATCATTTCATCAACATTATGTAATTGTTCATCAGGGAAATTTTCTAAAATTTCATTTACAAAATTAGTTAATATTTCTCTTTCTAGTCTAGACAAATGTTCATCTATTTGATTATCATTTTTCTTTTTATCTACCACGGTAAAATCAAACTCTTGCAATAGAAGTATCCATCTAATTAATCTTGCTATCAACCATAGTAAAAACGAACTCTTACAAAATAAGTATTTTTCTAATTAATCTTGATCTAGCATCCTTCTTTTGCATCAAGTATTTAAAAGTAGAATGATCTATATGCACTATACATTTAGTTCTGATTAAGTATGGTCTAAATTTATCAATGGAATAAACAATAGCTAATAAATCTTTTTCAGTAGTAGTGTAATTAATTTGAGTATCATTTAGAGTTTTACTAGCATAATATATCACTTTAAAAACTTTGTTGTGCCTTTGTCCTAAACAGCCTCAATAGCATAATCACTAGCATCGTACATTATTTCAAATGATTTTTCCCAATCAGGTGGAACTATTATAAGTGTAGTGATTATTTTTTTCTTTCAATAATTCAAATGTTTTTATGCATTCTTCATTAGAATTAAATTTTGTATCTTTTTCTAAAAGTTGGCATAAGGACTTAGTTATTTTCGAAAAAAATTTTATGTAGTGCCTGTAGAAACCAGTATGTCCTAGAAAACTTCTTACCCCTTTAACATTAGTAGGAGGTGGTAATTTTTCAACAACTTGAATTTTTGCAAGATCTACTTCCATGTCATTTTTAGAAATGTTATGCCCAAGTACAATACCTCATGCAACCATAAATTGACATTTTTCTCAATTTAGTACTACATTGATTTTTTCACATACCTTCAGGACTTTTTCTAAATTGTTTAAACATAATTCAAACAAAGTTCCAAATACAAAAAAAATCATCTATAAACTCTCTCATTCCATGTTCAATAAAATTGCTAAAAATTGACATCATACATCTTTGAAATGTTGCAAGTGCATTGCATAGTTCAAAAGACATTCAACAAAAAACAAATGTTCCATACGGGCTTGTAAATTTTATTGATCTTCTGGATCAATTATAATTTGGTGATAACTAATATATCCATCTAAAAAGTAATAATATTTATTTACAACCAATTGACCAAAGGAAAATATGTTGAGATTTTCATACCTATTTTAAACTGATTTTTATTATATTGCACTTTAAAGAAGGGTATTTTTGATGTTTTGTTATAGGTATGATGAATTATGGTTATTGGAGAAAAAAAAACAAAAACGGTGCAATTTGGAGCAAAAACGACCAAGAAATGAAATTTTGCACTGTCACCTTTCGATAAGTCTTTCGATGTTTAATCTCTTTTACACTTCTTGCATTTTTTGAATGAGATTACACTTTAAAGGAAGGTTGTCTTTATGCTTATTTTGTAGGGCTATCTGTTAGGAATACAACACAACTGAAATGGGGTGAAACGGAGCTAAAACATAGCCAAAAGGAGCGAAACGGTCAAGCTGCGCAGTCTGCTCGCCGACGGCGCCAAAACGGCGTCGATGGCGAGATTTACCTGAGAAGAATAAAAATGACAGAAAAGCTCGCCGACAGCGCCCTCCAGCCCGCCGACGGCGCCCGGGACAACTATGAACCGACTTTTGGCGGTTATGGGCCAAAATTCAACGTATTTGGACGCTTTTTGAAAGGATTTTTGTGGTAACTCTTCATACTTTGTCCCTACACTTTAAAAGAACGAATTTAGGTTAGAAAAAGTGGGATTTTTGTGAGAGGAAAGTTAGAAAAAGTGTGGAGAAAGTTAAGGGTTTTTAGAATAGGAGTAGAAATGTAGATTTCTACCCTTTTGGAGAGATTGGAGAGGAGATTTTAAGAGAAATTGTAAGGAGATGTTCTAGCATTGTATGGATAAGCAGGAGACTTTGTAGGAGAGATATTCCTCTTTCTTTTAAAGGGAAAAAGCTAAGTATTGTGTTCTTCATTATCTTTTGATTTTTGTAAACACTTATCTAGTGGATTTGCTTTGGTTAAATGAAGTTTCCATTATGTTTTCTCTGTGCTTTGTGATGGTCTTCTATTACTCTTTCTTCTTATTTGGAAATAATGGTATGAGAAGATTATGCTATTGTTTTCATTTTACTTTTTTTTATAATGAGTAAATTCATGTTTAGGATTTTGTAATGCATATTTGAAGTGGATTTAATTATCAATGTGATGGTTTTTACTTGCACTTTATTTACATTACAATAAAGATCTGTTGTAGAGTTAAAATTAGTTGTAATTGTATTAAGACCTGAGAAGGCTGTGTAATTCTCAAGATTTAATTATCAATGTGATGATTTTTACTTGCACTTTATTTACATTACAATAAAGGCCTGTTTTTAATTATAAATGTGATGGTTTTTACTTGCACTTTATTTACATTACAATAAAGGCCTGTTGTAGTGTTAAACTGTAATTGCATTAAAACCAAAGAAGGTTGTGTAATTCTCAATAAAGTAGAACCACATTCAGATTCCATGGATAATTAAGTTCTTGGGAGTTGAATGCAAGTAAATAGGGAAATATACTTTGATGGGTGTAGAATTGGAGATTTTAGGGTGATAGACTAAAATCCCCAATTTGGTCATATTGTTTGAGTACTAAAACGGAGATGTTAGCCCTTAGGTGAGGGGAATGTGGGAGCTCCGAAGTGAGAGCCAGTATCCTCCCAGCCTAGCCACGGATTCAGTAAACTAGCATAAGATTAGTCAATGTCCTTTAAGTTTGGACCAAAGGGTAAAGAATATGATTGCTCCTATTTGGCACATACAATATTTAATGCATCTCATTCCTTTACATTATCCAATTCATTACGTAAGAATGGTTAGTTTTTAATATCTCAAAATTATCCAAACATATTCATCCAAAAAGGGTTATCTTTAGAATTAATATTTGCATTTAGTTACAGTTACTATCTTTACATTTAACACTTGCATTTAGTAGTAGTTGTTAGATAAAAGAGCATTTTAATTGACATTCCAAACTAAGGACTAATTGCAGTAGACTAGGATTTGACTAAGAACCTCTTACCTTGCTTCCCCGTGGGATCGATAAACGAGACTCCAATAGAGCCCTGTAATACTTGAGCGATACGTATACTTGCGTTTGCAATTGTGACTTTACAAAATCATTATAAATATATAAATCTGGCTTCATAAATTCTTGCATATAAAAAGTTGCATCAAGTTTTCGGCGTCATTGCCGGGGGTTTAAATCTTCTAGTGGTGGTGTCAAATTCTTGTATTATTAGGTATATAAAAAGTCACTGTCAAGTTTTTGGCGACGTTGTCGGGAAGTTTCGGTATGAACTTTAGGAGAATTTTAGTTAAAGTAATTAACTTAGACTTGGAAAACTGTAGTGTCGTAAAAACTAGTTTGTGTGAAAAGTGTTTTTATATGAAAAAGTGTTAAGAAAATGTTTGTGTGAAAAATAAGGTGTTCGCGAAAATGTTTTGTTGTGTTGAATATATTTTATCTGTTATTTGTTTAATTGTTAATGTATTGTTTGTTGTGTTNCAAAGCCTACCTATTTGGTGAATTCATATGCACCACCAGTCTCTATAACTTCATATTCGAGTCAATCACAAGATGAACCTGAATTGATTGATGAAATCAATAAAAGATCTCCTATGAAAGAGTTATTCAAAGTCACTGAATAGCATATTCCGTGGTATACTAACAAAATCAATGAGATTTTGATGTTAGGGCATATTATTAATGTAATTAACAGTTATCCCCCAGAGATTTTACCTAGTGACTCTGAGATAAATCCTAAGGAAATGAATTATGAGCAATTTAAAATTATTGAACTGATATTTAGAAGAGAATTTGAGGATTTGTTTCAAAAGAGCTTTGAGTTGAAAGATAAGGACAAGGAAATTGAAAGATCAATGGAAGAAATTCCTAAAGAATTGGAAGATAATTTGAAACAGAAGAGTAACATATAAAATATTGATATAGAATCTGAATTATCTAGAGATAATCTGATCCAAAATTTAGGAGATCTTGAATTATCATATAAAGATCCATTTCTTATAAATTT